>APFE031314367.1:192223-211536 GCA_000404065.3 Pinus taeda
TGGGATGTCTTTCCTGATGATATGGGTCTGGACAGCAGTGTTGAGTTGGCATTGGCCAACATGGATCTCAGTGATCCAATGCTAGAGCATGTTAGATTTGATGACTTAGAGGGGTCAACCTCCACACCAGCAGATGCAGATGCGACTATGGATATAGGGGAGGAAAAGGATGCAGAGGAGAGCAGTGGGGACCATGATGATGAGGACAGTGATGTTGATTATGATGTTGATTGATGCCTTGAGGCTTGTATACATGTAGTTGTTTTATATTTTCTATTTCTATTTGTCATTGCCATTGCACCAACACTACCTATGTAACACATTTTGATTTGATGACTTAATGTCAAATGAGAAAACTACAATTGTCAGTGTGTTTATCTTACTATCTTGTAGTTGTAAGTTGTCCAATGTCTTTCAGTTATGAATTATGAATCATGATTAAATTTTTTTATAGATTTTAGATGATTTATCATTTATGTGACCAGTACCACTGACATTTATTTGAATTTTCTATGTACTATGCATGCTAATAGCTATAGATTAAGATCTATGTTTGAAATCAATAAATTTGTATCATTAATAAATTTGTGTCAGAAATATCTAATTTTAAAATAATATATATATTTAATATATATATAGATATATATATATATATTTTAATAAAATAATATATAATGTGTCCTGTTCCGGGGGGTCAGCGTGTCCGAATCCAACACCACGAATCTCGAATCCTACGTGTCCCAAATCCCCGTGTCAGGTGATTTAGACAAGAAGTGAAGTTGATCTGAACCTTTAATTTAAGGTTGCAAATGATAGACCTCTCATCTTGGTACTTTATGTGGACAATCTCTTTCTAACAGGTGCAGACCCTCTTATTCATCAATGCAAGAGGGAGTTGGCTTTCGAATTCGAGATGAAGGACCTAGGATTGATGCACTACTTCCTAGGCTTCGAGATCTGGCAAAAGCCACTTGCGATTTTCCTTTCCCAAGGAAAATACATTGTGAAGCTACTTGAAAGATTTGGGATGGCGGATTGTAAGTCCGTGACTACTCCAATGGAACTTAACCTCAAGAAGTTATGCGGAAGTGATGTTGGGCCCGATTTGGGAAATCCTTCTGAGTATCGTTAGCTCGTGGGGACCCTAATGTTCTTGGTGAACTCTCATCCAAACACATGCTTTGCAATGAATACATTGAGTCAGTGTATGGTCGAGCCTCATCACATACATTAGATTGTTGCCAAGAATCTCTTGAGATATCTCTGGGGCACAATCACCTATGGACTGAGATACACTGCAGGGAATTTAAGGCTCCATGGTTATTCTGATGTTGACTTGGTTGGCAGTGTGGTGGATCGTAAGAGCACATCGGGATGTTGCTTCTCACTAGGTTTTGCTTCAATATCTTGGAGGAGCAAGAAGCAGAAATCAGTTGCTTTGAGCACCGTCGAGGCCGAATATATTGCTGCTAGTATGGCCTTCTGTGAAGTTGTTTGGTTGAGCAAGCTCTTTAGTGAGTTGTTTGGGCATGTGCTGGATACCACCGTGATCTACTGTGACAACCAAAGTGGGATTCGTCTTTCTAAGAATCCCATGTTTCATGACCGCTCCAAGAATATTGATATCAGGTACCACTTTATCCAGGATATGGTACAACGGGGAGCAATAAGGCTCCGTCACATTGGGATTGATGATCAGGTCACAGATATTCTTACGAAGCCCCTCGGGAAGGTCAAATTCTTAACCTTCCGTGAACAACTTGGAGTTGTGGAGAGACCCTCTTATGGGGGTCCCGTTTGAGTTGGATATTGAGCTTTGGGAGCTTCGAGGGGCTTGGGGTACTTCTTGGAGCTATGAGCGACCATAGGGTGAGTGGTTCACCTTCCGCTAGTGGTGCATTGTGTACAAGGAGAGTGGTTCACCTTCCCCTGTGATACCCCATGATGGTTGAGATATGCATAGGATGAGTGGTTCACCTTTTCCTATGGCATATGAACAGGATGAGTGGTTCACCTTTCCCTGTCGATACATCCTACCCATGTAGTCCGGGACTCATGAGAAGTATCTCTCATCTGGCCAACGAGTAGGGAAATGACGATAGCGACCATAGTACTACTAATGGACGCATCGTGTACTACCATACACCCTATGCTAGGATGTTTGATATTCATCTGGGATCAATGGAGACTGACTTCGGGTCAGTGGAGAGTGGTACGATACACTCTCGATCATTTCTTCTTCATTATTTCTTCTTGGTTCAGCAGAGCAGAGCAAGGATGTCAGGGATGGTACAAATTTTCAAATGGTTTGGCAAGTGGATTTCTCCCTAGTTGAGAGGGAGTGTTAAAATTGGCAACTAGGGCAAACTCCACCTTGGACAACACATATGATGGAGATGATATTTTTATTGGATTCCTCTTTCCAAGAGGTGCATGATTGATCTAAAGATCATCTCATTCTGACAAGTAGAAATGGAATTATGAATTTATTTCTTCTATGGACAAATTGTCAAGCTCGGCGAGAAGTCTAATGTAGGCTCATGAAGCCCAACAAACATGTCTCTTCATCCCCAACGTTGTGTATACATAGAGGAGTCATTTTCCTCATTTGGTCACTCATCACTCACACATCTTTCTCTCTCTTCATCTGATCGGGTCGTACGAATTTCAGGGCAGCTTGTTCCTCTCCACACATGCGAAGGTTTGACTGGGTTTTCTGATTTCTACATTGACCGAGTTGTAGCCAGCTTTGACCAACGTTGACCGGGCAGTGTTTGACTTCGTTTGACTGTGATTTTTGTGGGAATATCTCTATTTGGGCACAGAAATTGAGATTTTTTGGGTTGTTTGACCAGCATTGACTGCAACAAGTTTGACTGCAGTGTTGACCCGCGTTGACCATCTTTGAATAATAATTTCCAGACTGTTTTGGACTGATTTGGACTGCCCCTGAAGGCCGAGTTGACTGGGTTTGACCGAGTTGATTTGGAGGATTTTTGTTGGTTTGACCAGCGTTGACTTTCTGGTTAGGGCATCTTGTTGACTGTTGTTTGGATGGATTGTTTTGACAGTGTTTGGGCAAGTGAATTTTGTATGATGTACTCTCTCTCTCTGCTAAACTTTTGAAGAATAATAAGAAAATTTGATCAAAGGGTTTTCCCCACATTGGGGATTTTCCCTGGCATCCGCCAAATATTGTGTCCTCTTGTCTTGGTTTGTCTTTTGTTTATTATTTATGTTCTATCTACATTTAATTTCATGTTAATGTGATTGCTAATTTGGAAATTTATATTGGGCTAATAAGAAAAATTGAAGTAAATTGCTCTAAAACATAGAACATACATTGTTATCTAAAATTAACAAAAATGAACAAGCTATCAAAGCAGAGGTCAGTATAAAGACCAACACCAAATTGATCAATAAGGCTAGAGCTTAGATTAGTCAGGAAGGACAACGCTAGAGTTTGAAGCATAGAGCAGAGCAATTCCTTGGATAGCAATATGTCATTCCTAGGGCTAAGGTCAGATCATAGTCTCAAATTTTTGTGCATGGAAGGAGCGAATCACAATAGTGTTGGAAGATAATGGGGTGGGAGAGTTTATCAAGCAGGCAATAGTGCCACCTCAAGATTCCCAACAATTGGCCCAACATACTAAGAATGACACTAAGGCGACGAGGATCATTCTAGAGGGGGTCAAAGACCATATTATTCCTCATCTCCATGAGAAGAAGACAGCATAAGTGATGTTCAAAACCATCTTCGATCTGTATTAGGGTTCCAGTGATGTCGGGAAGCTAGCTCTCAAAGAGAAGTTAAGTATCCAGATGAGCAAAGATGAGCTCGTCATCACATATCTTTCAAAGTTCACTCAAGTTCGGGATGAGTTAGGTGGTGTGGGCGAGATAGTAGTAGAAAAGACCTTTTGAGTCTTGCACTTCTGGGACTCCACAAGTCTTGTTATGGCTTCCAAGATGCAGTGAGTGGCAGAGAAAATTTTCCTAGATGGGAAGGGTCTTTAAGTGATTGTGTTCAAGAGGAAATGCGGAGAGGGACGAGAGATGGTAGATCGATGAAGACAGAGGAAAAGGAGAATTTTTCCCTGGCAGGCAAAGGAAACAAATCCACGAGCAAGAAGGGCCAAGGAGAGGCTAAGTCCAGTTAGAAGGGCAAGAAGAAAAACAAGGATCTAAGCAAGATCAAGTGCTTTCATTGCCATGAGTTTGGGCACTATGCCACCAAATGTCCTAATCGGAAGGAGTCTAAGAAGGATCATGCAGCTGCATCAACAGAGGTAGATGTGTTTTCTGCCCAATTCAAGAAAGATTTCTCATTGATAGCTTGCATGGCAAGTTCAGCAGACAGAAGTGTTTGGTATATTGATTCAGGAGCATGCTTCCACATGACCAGGAACAAGAAGTATTTCAGCCACCTAAAGGAGAAGGACATGCAGTTTTAGATCAAGCTAGGAGATGAAGTCATGCATACAACTAGAGGAATTGGTAGTATAAATTTTCAGAGGGATTCAGGTAATCCTTTTCATCTCAGAGATGTCCTCTATGTTCCAGGCTTTAAGCAGAATCTTGTTTTGGTAGCTACCATTGAGGACAAGGGTTATGATGTCATATTCAATAGAGGTAAGGCTTAGCTCAAGCATTTAGCTTCTGGATGTAAGAAGCAGATAGATGTGATGGTGAGGAATTTGTACAAGTTGCAGGTTGAGACAGGTGCAGCCTTGAGCAGCAAAGCAGGAAGTGCGCAAAGTAGAGAAGTGATGGTTGAGGAGAGTAGAGCTCTGAGGGAGTTCTTAGAGCAAGAGCATGTTAGACTACCTGAGAAGAAGCTACTCAAGATGGAGCCTCGGCCAGTATCTCAGTTTGAGTCTCGGCTAGTTGGCAATTGGGTCGACCAACAGGATGATGAGGAGCAGAGCCCAGGGCGAGTGGAGGCAGCCACTCAGTCAAGGACTCCCAGTATAGGGAGAGTTCGAGCCAAGTGGGAAAACGAGTTGTTTAAGGGAAATCGGGAGAGAGTTGGATCTTCTAGTACCACCTTCAGCCAGAGTAAGCAACCTTAGAGGTACACGGGGTACATGGCACTTATGACTGAGGTGATAGACTTGCAGAGCATGGTTGGAGAGAACAAGTCTTCAGATCAGATTCTGAAGCATGAAGTAGGGAAATCTTCTAGTTCAGAGGGAGCAATTGTAGCAGCAGAGAATGTGGTAGTATTGAAGACAGATCCAAGTGGACGAGGTTCATCCAAAAGAACCTTCCTCGCTAATGTTGTTTTTCCACGGTACTAGAATCTAGGTTAGGGTCTTAGAATCACTGACACTACCAATCCAAATACCACAACAAACTACTTTTCACAGTGAAACAAAATACAACAGTAAATCTACTAGTGCACAAAATATAGAGAAATTTTTACAATTTTCAACAACACAACTTCGTTATATTAACAAATTGTAATACAACTTTCTGAAGCTCCCGTACCAGGGATAATGGCCCTCATACATCCACTGATACAAGAATACAAGAACAAGATACACTGATCATCTAGCTGATATAGAGCTCCTCACGACTGCCTTGATCGTACCCTGAACACAATTGCTGGTTTGTCTGCTCCCAATTTGCAGCTCTGCCTCTATCAATGGTCTTGCTCCTTTAGGTCACTAAACTCAGCTTATGAATCTACCCTCTAGTTGATCATTCGTCCATCGATGCATCAACACTTAGGATATTCTTTCAAGTTGTTCAAAACTCCATTTGTGGACAACTCTCAACTACCCATTGTTGCTCCTCAACTCCTTTGGGACTTCTTCCCTCTAATGTCGTCTTGTGTTGCTCCAGTGAAGACAAAATTCAGGTCGGAGTGCTGCCACCTATCACTGCAAGATGTCCTTCTCTAACAATGAACTTGGGCTAACTCTCTTAGTTGTCCATTGTCCTTCAAGGTGTCAACACTAGAGCCTCCAGCCTTAACCCTCTTTACAGCTGTCAATATCCTTCTTGGCAACTAATCTAGGGCTACTTACCTACTAGTTGCCCTCCAACAACCTTAAGGTGCCCAATACAAATTTGTCTAACCTAGACAACATCCTCTAGCAATAAGACATCACAACAAAGAGGCTAATGTACCTTGTTATGCAGACTTCTTTTGTCCTCCTTGTCCTTGATTGTTTTGCAATTCTAAGCACTGGTTAGGGCACAAGTCAGTGCTACCTCCTATTGCAAACTCTATGTTTCTTCCTCCTTTTAGGCCTTCAAACCTTCGCTGCTCCTTGAAGTTGTGGCCTAGTTTAGGCCTGTTTCTAAGCCTCTCGACCCTCCCAAGAGATGGGTCGTCTAGTTGCAAACTTCCCTGAAGTTCCTGCAGCCCAAAACCGAGATAAAGGCACCAACAAAAACTAGAATAAATAACCTAGATTTCCTCTCTAAAGCCTCGGCCTGCTGCCCATATAACTCGGCCCTCCAAATAATCTTGAAAACTTGGAAAACAATCCTCCTTTCTCCTTCACTAGGGATCCTTCTATCTGAGGCCAAGTCAAAGATCAAACTGTTGATAAATCTATAGGGCAACGCTTAGGATGATCTCTCTTAAACTTGATAATTTCTTGTGATGTATTTTTGCTTAACTTGATTATTAGCTTCTTCTCTTATTATTATGTAGTTCTTATCATCAAGTAGCTACCAAAACAGGATCAGCAATACACAAGAACACATGATTTAGGCTGCAAGCCAGGGCCAAAACCTCTCCACTTGAGAGGGAAACCCGCAAATCTCCTCTTCTTATAGATTCTTCAAATGACGATTTCCAAGTCCTCTAGACTAAGACCAATACACTTCCAAGACAAGCCAAACCTTCTTGATTATGTGCTCCTTCTATCCAAGTCAAACCTAGTCAAATCTCGTCCAGCTACACAACTTCGACCCCTAGCTACAAAATTTCGACCTCCACTGCAAGTCTAAAATTTTCGACGCCTACAACAGTTACTGCTTCCACATGTATGAGCAATTCTAGGGCTTCCAGAGCTTCCTTTGACCTTCGCTTGGGTTGCTTCTCCTTCTAGGGCTTGTAGGTGACCTAATAGTCCTTTCTTCAACCTTCTTTCTGTAATTTCCTCAACTTTGACCTTGCAGCATCAAAACCCTAGCCTTCCTTCTTCGCACGTGTGAGAGAGAGAGAGAGAAATAACCTAAACCTTTGTCCTTCATCCTTCTTCCTTTTTCGTTAGCCTTCTGCTTCTCCTTCAATTGTATGATGAGAAGATGAGTGTGTCCATAGGAGGTCGAATTCCCTCCTATATATAGGCTTCCAAGGAGGACGACATGCCCTAATGAGGCCAACTTCTTAGCTGCCATGCCAACTTGGCCTTGGAGGGTATTTTGACACTTTTAAAAACAAAAATTATTATTTTGACATGTTACAATGTGCCCAATGGGGTATTCTTCATATGACAATGACTATTGATTTCTTAACCCTAGGACAAACCCTAGAAGCACTCAATGGGTGCTTGACCTCTAAATAAAATGACCTTGAGCATGAAACCCATGCTACAAAAATAATAATAATAATTTTTCTTTCATTTTACAATATACAAGAATCAATAATACATTTCATATCTATGAAGACCGAACCTAGTTACACATTTCAACACAAACTTGTGATGTGTTTCTCTTGGATGTGCTCCTTTGAGGCCTACAAAATTTCTATCTATATGTTCTTGTAGGCGCATCAAACAACCCTTGAAGGGGCATCTCTAATCACAAGGTCGACTTGTAATTTTGGTAGCAAACCCACTCTTAACACATAAAAATTCATATCTTGTTTTGTAGACCTTCGATTTCGGTGCTTGATGTTGCCCCTTGCTCCTCTAAGGATCTTCTTCCATCTCCAATAGTCAAGGCAACAAAAGTTAACATGGTTTTGGCCCAACTCCTTTGGGTACAAAACCCCCACCTTGGGTTCTAAGCCCACAAACCACTTTTGTGGAGCCCATTCCTCCAAAACCTCGAACTCTAAGACTTGGAGTACCTCCCAAACCACAAATCTCAACAGTTACGAGGGGGTGTTGAAAAGTGTGGCGAGAGAAGGTCTTCTCTAGCTCATGCCTTAGCTAGAAAGACCACAATTTGTCTTCCTTTGACCATTGACGAGGTTTTGGAGATGGTAAATTCATGCGTAGTGTTGAAGGAACAGTTACGTGGACCTTCTTCAATTTGACTATGATTGGCAATTATAAGTTTAGAATAGGATGAGTGGAGCTTTAGTCCTTGGTTGAAGAAAACATGAATTGTGACTCCAAGTTATGATTGGAGAAATAAAAACTAGTTCGACTCAGTTAACTTGTTAACCACGAGTTCTTAGTGAAAGAAAGTAAGTTTCAAATCATTCATCTAAGCAGTTTCATAATTTTTCGTGGAAAATTAACTCTATCCCTAGTTGAACCAAAGGATTTTACCCAAGCAAGGATCCACATTAGATAAAGGAAATGAAATAAAAGATGAACCAAATTGAAAAGAATAGAACATGGGAACTAGTACCTCGTTCAAAGGATAAGAATGTCATAGGAACCAAGTGGGTGTATAAGAACAAAATGAATGAAGATGGACAAATCATCAAAATAAGGCAAGATTGGTGTGCAACAGATACACTCAAATTGAAGGAATTGAGTTTGAAGAGACATTCGCTCTTATTGCCAGATTAGAGGATATAAGGATGTTTCTAGCATTTGCTTGCTCTAAAGGATTCAAAGTCTATCAAATGGATGTGAAATCAGCCTTTATAAATGGAGATTTGAAATAAGTATACATGTAACAACTAGAATGGTTTGACTTGTCAGAACATAAAGACTTCATTTGCAAATTGAAGAAGGCCTTGTATGGATTAAAACAAGCTCCAAGGCTCAAGGGCTTGGTATGGTAGATTGGTTCAGTATCTTCAATAATAGGGGTTCAAAAGAGGAGTTGCAAGAAGTAATCTTTACATGCAGATGGACAAAGACAAATTGTTGATTACATGGATATACATGGATGTTCTGATTCCTAGCAACAACAATGATGAGATGAGTCACAAATTTGCCCAAGGAATGTCAAAAGAATTCAAAATGCCAATGATTGGAGAGTTGTCTTTCTTTCTTGGACTTCAAGTAACTCAAACCAATGTTGGAATGTTCATAACACAAACAAAGTACCTCAAGGAGATGCTTAAATGATTTGGAATGGAAGAATGTGTTATTGTAAGCACACCTATGATTATAGGTTGCAAGTTGAGTAAGGATGATGAATCTCCTATAGTAGATGCAATTCTCTACAAATCAATAATTGGATGGCTTCTATATCTAATAGCTTCACGACTAGACATCATGCAGGCAGTAGGAATGGTGGCAAGATTCCAGTCAGCCCCTAAGGAATCACACATGCAAGAAGTTAAAAGAATATTCAGATATCTAAAGGGGACCCTTAATTTGGTCAATGACCAGGGCAAAACTAACTATGGGGAAAACCCTTGCAAATCTTCTTCTTATTAGATTGTCTTCAAATGTTCAGCAGAGAGAGTACATCATCCAACAACAATTTCAATATCCAATGTCCAATCAACTATCCAAATCAGAGTCAAAAGAGAAAGAGTCGACAAAAGTCAACTCAACTGCAAATCTGTCCCAGTCAAATGAGCTGTCCAAAGTGGAATTTGACCCTAGTTGCATAATTTAACACTCCCTCTCAACTAGAGAGAATTCATCCTGTCAATATTTGTCCATCAATCATTATGTCATCCTGTCATCATGTACCATCTCTGTTTATCTCATCTCATCTAATGTTGAACATTCTCGAATCTAAAGAAGAAATGTTGCAGGGGAGCTCCAGCTACCACCCTGCCTCTATCACCATCGGGGAGACTCTGCTACCATCTGGAATCATCATCATCATCATTGTCATCAGGGAGCCATATCTACCACCCGGAACCAAAGACAATAGGCTAGACCAACCTATCCCAAGCGTAGGGATCACACTCTAACCCAAAGTCCCTGACAATAGTTGAGATCAACTTACCAGAGGTAAGGATCACACTCTACCTTATTTACCCTGATCATCCATCTTGACCCTAAAGAGTCAGATGGTAGAACACATGCATCCACCAACTTGGGCGAGATCCACCTACTGCAAGGGGTAGGTCTCACGCTCTATCCCAAGTCCATCAATCCATTGGCCAGATGGGAGAGGTTATCCCACAGAGTGGGCAGGACGCTAACTAGGGCATACCCTGACTGGGGGAGATCCCAGATCTCATCATCCTATCTGTCAAAGGTCTCTCATCCCCAAGAGCCCTATAGCTCCATTCCTCACCCTGGGAGCTCAATCAAGAGGGAAGAGCACTGCTCAATATTCTTGATTAGATCAGACCCTTATTCGAAAGGGTCATCTCAACCAGTCTAAGCTGCTCTCTGAAGACCAAGAACTTACCTTTCGGTAAAGGCTTGGTAAGGATGTTGGCTATTTGCTCATCTATCGAAATGTGGAGGAGTCTCATAGCTCCTCTCTACACCATGTCACGAATGTAATGATATCTAATTTCGATATGCTTGGACTTGTCCTGAAACATAGGATTCTCGGACAAACAAATCCGACTCTTGTTGTCGCAATAGATGATTGTCGTATCCAGAACCTGCTCAAATAGCTCTCCCAAGAGCTTCCTTAACTAAACGGCTTCACAACTCGCCAAGCTGATTGCAATACACTTGGCCTTAACAGTGCTAAGGGCTACGAATTTCTGCTTCTTGCTCATCCAAGATATCATGGCAGATCCCAGACTAAAACAACATCTGGAAGTACTCTTCCTGTCAACAACATTGCCAGCGCAATTTGTGTTCATGTATCCATGTAGTCTAACATCTCTAGTGGCATATCTCAATCCAAGGTTAATAGTCCCATGTAGATATCTTAGTACATGCTTGGCAACGACCCAATGTACATGGCGAGGCTTGGTCATAAATTGGCTCAAAGTGTTAACTACGAAGCATATGTCAGGGAGAGTGTTCACGAGAAATACCAACCAATTGTCAAACTCATAAGGGTTTGTTAGGTCTAGTCCAGTAACCTCTCCACACAACTTCTTGAAATTTATCTCCATAGGTGTAGGCAAGGACTTGCACTCAACCATATCAAATATCTCTAGAAGTTTCAAAACATATTTTCCTTGTGAAAGGAAAATCTCGCCCGACTTTTGCCATATTTCTAATCCCAGGAAATAGTGCATCAAACCAACGTCTTTCATCTCGAATTTTGAAGCCAACTTCCGCTTACATTCTAGAATGAGAGGGTCTACACCTATCATGAATAAGTCATCGACATATAATACTAAAATGAGAGGCATACCTTGGATTGTTTTGAAGTACAAGTTTGGATCAACATTGCCCCTTGTGAATTCCAGCTTTTATCAAGTAACTATCGAGACGAGCATACCAAGCATGGGGGGCTTGCTTCAATCCATAGAGAGCTTTCTTCAATTGACATACATGGCTCTTCCTATCGTGAACTTCAAATCCTGGAGGTTGTTCATCGTACACTTCTTCTTGTAGCAAACCATTTAAGAAAGCGGTCTTCACATCCATTTGATGGAGAGTCCATCCCTGACTTGCAGCAACGGCTACTATCAAGCGGATGGTTGTATATCAAGCCACAAGAGCAAATATATCATCGTAATCTTCTCCCGCTTTTTGAGAGAATCCACAGGCTACGGACCTTGCCTTCTACTTTTCTATGCTTCCATCAACCCCATGCTTGATCTTATAGAGCCATTTGGAGGTTACCATAGATCTTCCCTTCAGTCTCAACACAATATCCCATACATCATTTTTCATAATAGACTCATATTCTTTGGCCATTGCATCCTTCCAAACTCGTTCTTTCATGACTTCTTCAAAGGTGCTAGGTTCAACTTGAATCATCTTGCTCATAGCTACAACATAAGCTTGGTACCTGCATGGCTTCTTGCTTTCCCTGAAAGTTCCACGAGCAGCAGCATGTTTCTCGGCATCTTGTAATGTGTCCTTGAGCCAAAGAGGTATTTTCCTTATAGGTGGATTGCATAGAGGAGGATCCAAAGGGTCCACAGGCTCCATGGGATTATCAACGATGTCCTTCTCAGATGTAGGCACAGAAGGATCTTCTAGAATATCCATATCATCATTCTTGTCTTCAAGAGGAGGAGATGGACAGAGGTCCTTTGCTTTTCTAAGGGTAGCATCTTCATCGAATGTTACATCCCTACTAATTTCAACTTTCCTTTGACTAGAAATATATATTCTAAATGCTTTAGAATCTTCACTATATCCAACAAATGTACCTTTTCTTCTTGTAGCTTCTACCTTGTTTCTTTTGTCCTTCGGCACATGGAAGTACACGAGGCAGCCAAAAATTCAAAGATGATCAATTTCGAGATTGACACCTATGAATACTTCCTCGGGGATTTTGTTGTCCAAAGCTTGATAAGGCAACCTGTTTTGAACATATACCATTGTGTTTGTTGCCTCAACCCAAAGGAACTTTGGCAACTTTTGATCATGGAGCATGACTCGGGGAATGTCCATAATGGACTTGTTCTTTCTCTCAGCCACTCCATTTTGTTCTAGAGTGTAAGGTACAATTGCTTCCTTCTTGCAAAAGTCCATGAATTCATTTGAGATGTATTCCCCATTGTTGTCGGACCTGAAGATCTTTATTTTCTTCCCTGTATGATTTTCAACCAAAGCTTTGAATTCCTTGAATATTTTGAATGCCTCATCCTTGTGATTCAAATAGTATATCCATGTCTTCCTTGAAAAATCATCAATGAAGGTGATGTAATCAAGATGACCCCTAAGTGAATGCATGGGCATTGATTGGACCACATATATCAGAATGAATGAGATGAAGAAATTCTTCCGTCTTGTGTTCGCTAGAAGGGAATAGTCCCCTTGTCTTCTTTCCACTGGCACACCCAAGGCATACTCCATCATGTTGAACTTAAACATCGGGGATCCCGGAGACCAACTTCTTAAATTTTGGAAGTGCATCATAGTGTAGAGGGGCCAACCTTCGGTGCCACAACTCACTTTGAAGATTTGTATTATGGACCATAGCTAGAAGGGGTCTTCCAGTAACTCTATTGAGTCCTTCAAACCTAGTTCCCAATGAAAAGGCATTTCTCATGTAGGATTCAGCAGGCCAAGTAAGTACTTTTCCTTTAATGAATGCAACCCTCATTCCTTTACCCTCCAAAACATAAATCGAAACCAAATTCTTCTTCAATCTCAACACATAATACATCATGAAGCAAGATAGATTCCCTAGAGTTCAAATGAAATTTGACAGAACCAAAACCCTTTATGGGATGAGTTGCATTGTCACCAAGAATAATGTTCAAATTGGTCTCCCTCTCTACCAAATTAGAGAGAACCTCCTTATATCCCAAATAGTGGTGAGAGGCCCCACTATCAACTAGCCAACTATCCCAAGAATTCGGAGGAGATGAACTAGATAATGCGGAAATAAGAATATATTCAGATTGATTAGTAGCATTGCCTTCATACCTAGAGTTCTTTGACCTCTTTGGAGGACGATAGCTATCTTCACAATCATCGGGGGAGTCTCTTCTTTTTTCATTCCTTCTTCTATCGTCTCTTCTTTCATACGGCATGTTGTTATTGAAGCCACGGTTGTTGTTGTAGGACCTTGACGAGTTTCTTCATGCAGCATCTCTCTTTTCGAGACAATCTCGAGCATGTGACCCTTTTGATGACAATTGTAGCACTCAACATCTTTATTTCGTCTTCTTGAATCCTTGGAATCTCAATTGGATTGAGGAGGTTTTCTTGATTTCGATAGATTTCCCTTTACTTTCTTTGCATTCATTTTCTTTCCTTGAGCAATGTAGGCAGTGGGCTCTCCTTCATTTGATCCTTGAATTCTTCCTCTAGATATCATCCTTGATTCTTCTTGAGTGAGCTTTCCAACAAGCTCATCAAATGACGGGAAGCTATTATTGTTGCTTATAGGAGTAATGAAGCTTTCCCAAATCGAAGGGAGGCCTCTAAGAGTTACAATCACCAATTCCCTGTCAAGTGTGTTTTCCCCAATTCTTTGCAATTGATCTCTAAGACGAGATATCCTCATAATGTATGATTGCACAGATTCCCTTTTGGTCACTTTTGTGTCTTTGAGTTGATCTTTCAAAGAGATGATTTCATTCAAATTGTCAACTTCATACATGCCAACTATCTTATCATACATGTCCTTAGACCTTCTCAATTTCCAACATACGCAAGTAGATTATCTTGTGAACCATAAGCTATAATTTGCTTTGCTTTTTCTTATGCTTGCTTTTGACAACAGCGGAAGCATTCTCCGGAGGCTCAGGTACTCTTCCTTGAAAGTAGTCCAAAACATCATTGTTGTCCACTATGATTTCCAACTTGACTTTCCATGCAACAAAGTTGAGTTGCCCAACTTCTCATGCTCCTTGAAGAAAGAGGAAGACATTTTTACCAAAAGATTTTTCCCTTTTTCGATCAGCTACTAGAAAACGGATGATCTTGCTTTATGTCTCTTGGGCTTGTCTTCACTTGAGCTCTGATACCATGTTAATTTTTCATCAATTTGTTTTACGGTGCAACTATCACTTCAACAATATCCAATATAACATCCAATTTAACAAATTTACTCTCAGGCTTGTCTTCACCTGAGCTCTGATACCATGTTAATTTTTCATCAATTTGTTCTATGGTGCAACTATCACTTCAACAATATCCAATATAACATCCAATTTAACAAATTTACTTCTTCAATTATCCAATAATAGAGCAATAGTAGATAGAGCAATTAAACAAATGCATAATGATAGACAACCAAGAGACAAGAGACACCAAAATGTGGTCAATGACTAGGGCAAAACCCACTATGGGGAAAACCCTTACAAATCTTCTTCTTATTAGATTGTCTTCAAATCTTCAGCAGAGAGAGTATATCATCCAATATCAATTTCAATATCCAATATCCAATCAGCTAACCAAATTAGAGTCAAAAGAGAGAGAGTCAACAAAATTCAACTCAAATGCAAATCTGTCCCAGTGAATAGTAGAATTGTGTGCCCTAACCAGTGAACATTTCACGGTCAAATCAACCCTTCAACAACTCGGTCTAGGAAAGTCAAATTCAGCCTTTGAAGTTGGTCAAAGATTAGTCAAAACAGTCCCAAAACATATGGTCAAACTCGGTCAAAGTCTACTCTTTTGCCTGCAGTCAAAGTCGCGGTCAGCCTCAAACAACGTGCCCAAAACTCCTCAGTTGTATGCCAATAGATGCGGCCTTCAAAGATCAAAATTTTGGTGGAAAAATCGCAGTCAAATGGGGTCAAAGCAATGTTGGTCAAACCTGCAACAGACTCTAAAATTTCGGCCCTGCAATTTGTCCTCCTTGCCACACGTGTGAGGGAATTAGGTTGCCCAATAGTTATACGAACCAATCAGATGAGGAGAGAGAAGATATCAGTGAGTGAGTGAGGTATCAAATGAGGTTGGAGGTCTCTCTTATTTAGACAAATTGTTGAGGGTGAAGTGACATGTCTTTTGGTCTTCATGAGCCTACATGAAGAAGTGGCCGACCTTGATAGTTTGCCCATCTGTGGGCATAAATTCAAAAATCCATTTCTCCTTGTCCAAATTTAATGATCTTTAGGTCAATTTTGGTCCTCTGGAAAAGAGGAATTCAGTGCAATGGTTATCTCCCTCAAATGAGTTGTCCAAAGTGGAATTTGACCCTAGTTGCATAATTTATCACTCCCTCTCAACTAGGGAGAATTCCACCTGTCAATATCTATCCATCGATCATCATGTCATCCTGTTATCATGTACCATCTCTGCTTGTCTCATCCCATCTCATGCTGAACATTCTCGAATCTAAAGAAGAAGAAATGTTGCAGGGGAGCTCCAGCTACCACCCTACCTCTATCACCATCGGGGAGACTTTGCTACCACCCGAAATCATCATGATCATCATCAACATCATGATCACGATCATCATCATTGTCATCGGGGAGCCATAGCTACCACCCAAAACCAAAGATAAAGGGCGAGACCAACCTACCCCAAGTGTAGGGTCGCACTCTATCCCAAAGTCCCTGACAATAGGTGAAATTAACTTACAACATATATCGATGCAAATTGGGTAAGACACATAATAGCACAAGCAGAAATGCATTCTTCTTGGGACACTATCTTGTATCTTGGCTAAGCAAGAAATAATCATGTATATCTCTCTCCACAACTGAAGACGAGTATAAAGCAATGACAGATTGTTGTACACAAATCATATGTTTGAAGGATTGTGTATGCCTGTCTCTGGTAGCAGGTTCTGGTTGTGGCTTTGACATATGACTGAAATATCTTCTTGGATGTTGAATCCCATTGCCAAGAAGCGATCCATCCAAGGTGAATCTTTGTTCTTGCAGGAGGTTTGTTTTTGAAGCATCTATGTGAAGAATGAGTGTGTTGACCACAATGCTTGCATGGGTGAAGATCAAAACAATGATCTTTCACATGGCCAACTCGGTCACAATGATGGCATTTGACAACTTTTGGTTGCGAATGTGGAGGAGCAGAATTTGGAACAGGTGAAGGTGAGTTGTCATGAAGAAATCTGAGACTCTGAAATTTGATGGGCTTTGAGTAATCTGGAATATGAAAGAATGCCTCCTTATCATATCCAAGACCTATTATGTGCTTGTTGCTGACAAGCTCTTCCCAAGGTCTGATGATTGGCTTGGGAAGTGCAAGGTGGATTTCTGCATTTGCACGCAAATCTGCTCTTGAAATGGCAACTGAATGTGAATCAACCTCAACCTTCCTGATTTCATCACTTGTTGGTTGTTGATGGATGTTTGTTTCAACCTTGAACAGAGGATTGTTTTGAACAGAAAACAGTTTAGAATGACAAATATTTTGTTGAAGCTCATCTCGCAGGAACTGAGATTCTAGTTGCAAAAAATCAATCTTTTCCTATGCATTTTGCAAACATTTTAATGTCAAAAAGATTGTCCTTGTTGATGTTTACCATCTCATCTACAATGGAATGTATTAGAGTACTTAACAGCTCTAATATATCATCAAGTTTGGCCATTTTCGAAGAGTTTAATTTTGTGGATTCAAATGTACACCCAAAACCAAATAAAGGGGTGATCACTTTTGCCAAATGTTACACCAAGGCCAAATGAAGAATTAGAGTATCAACAAAACTTGTAGAAGGGCAAGTACTAACACCAAATGTAACTGTAGTACCAAACCTGGATATCAATAGTGCGTCGTTGCCCTTCACAAACAAAGGCCACAAAACTATAAAAACAGAATTTATATCTTGTTTTTCGAAGTCACATGTAATATCAAGGTCATGCAACTTTGGCAGCCACTAGGCAAAGAAGAATTCCAGAGGCTTCAAACCAAGGTCTTCAAATTAGAAGCAATCACGTGTTTGTTGGATGGTCTTTTATATCTACTCTCCAGGTGCTCGGGCCCAACACATTTATAGCTTCAATGTTACTCACCTCGAGCCTTTAGTTCTCCATCGTCTCACATGACAAGATTGGTGTCTACTACAACAACCTGAGCACCTATGCCACTTACGTGGGGCAGCAAGCAGATCACGTTGAAATCGTTGGACAACTCTTTTATCAAAAGATCAACATTGTTTCAAAAATGTTGAATCTTGGCTTTCATGTCACACACATAAGAGCAAGCTAGAACGTTAAGGAACCTCTCTAGATCGTCTGGCACGCAAAATAGTTGTTGCATGGTGCTCAACGATCTAGTTAATACTATATCTTGACTAAGAAGACTACGATCACGCTAACTTTCTTTGTTCACTCCATATATGTTAAATATAGTTGGCGGTGCTTGGGGATGGCAGAATACCATAACATATTTATTTCCACAAAAAGTAGATTGGCGAATTCATGCTTATTGTTTTAACGGCTTTCACTGTTTGACTTCATAGGATGTGTACATTGTTCACTTCATTCAACGTAGAGGTTCAATGTAGCGCATAAACCAAATACATGGTTTCCAAAATTGATTCAGTGGCTTCCACAATTAATTCAATGACTTCCAAAAATTTTGCATAGATCATACAAAATAGTTCCAATGCACAAAAATACCAAAACTTCACCTTACTCAAAACTTATTTACGACAGGTCGGACCAATTTCAATTGCATTCCTTTATCTTCTTTATAACACGCACTGACTTCAAGGCTCCAACCATAACTCATGGCCTTCAACTAGATTTAACGCAAGTCAATGTTCAATGTACATAAATGCATCATTGTTCAACGCTCATACCATAAATTATGCATGGAAATAGTATTCCAGCTAACTGAAACAATGTTCTAACTGCAGAGATAACACTCTAACCAATGTTTTAACAGGAGTTTAATTAACGCATAGTCTCCCTAAATGATCCTAGACCAATGTATGCACAACATTCAACAACGTTGGGCTCAACTCCTCCTATAGAAATAAAGCAATTTATTTCGGCTTTCCCCTTCGTGGCTTCCTTTAATAGATAGTGGAAGCTACATTTAGTTGCATGCATGGCTTCCTTTTACTAAGATGGATGAGGTGGTTCCCATGGTAATCTCCATTGTTGCTACTGCTTGCACCATTTAGGCGTCACCAGTGTTGTGAAAAGCGCGATCTAATCGCGCTTTTCTCAAAAAATCGCGATTTTTTCCCCACACCGCGTAAATCGCACGTTTTAAAGGAAAAAATCGCGAGAAAATTCTTTTGCCGCTTTTTTCGAAAAAAGCGCGATTTTTACCCAAAAAATCGTGGGGTCGGGCGGCAGCGGGTTTTTAAAGGGAAAAATGAAATTTCATTTGCCGATTTGGACAGCGCGCGGCGGAGGAAGAGCGACTCAGCTGGGAGAAAGCGTTTGGAGGGCGATTTTGCCGATTCAAGGGTCTACGCTCACTATTTCGAGAGGAGATCGCCATTTTCACCGTAGAAACAGTATGTAGGTTGATTTTTTTTAGTTTTCATTGTTTCAAAACAATGTTTTTTTATGTTTTTAATTTTTTTTTTTGTTGAAAAACTTCATATGGGCACCATTTTTTTTTTTGTTTTCATTGTTTTTAAAGAATTGTTTGTATTTCTTCATTGATTTGGGATGGGTAGCTTGGTATGGCTATGGGAACCAATTTTTTTTTTTGCTTTCATGTTTTTTAAACATTGTTTATGTTTTTTCATTGTTTTTGGCATTTGCTTGCCATTTGGTTGGGTAACTTGTA
>APFE031314374.1:1423-61522 GCA_000404065.3 Pinus taeda
TTATTTATTTATTTATTTAACATACCTTTGGAATAAGTATAAAAAGAGGTTTTATTTATTTACCATACCTCCACTTTATTTATATTTTTTTTTATTTACACCCTTACGTGTTCGTAAATATAAGGTGACTTATGGAGTAAATATAAAAAAACAATGTTTTATTTATTCTCCATACCTCTCGTTTATTTATATTCTTATTAATTTACCATAAGTCACCTTAATCTAATTTATTTCATACAAACACATGCATACTTCTTAAGAGTTCTTAAGAGGTGCGAACACAAGGACAATCATTTAATTTAATGGAAATTTGGAAAATTATATGACTAATATTTTTTGAAAAAAATATTACTAAGACAACAACATAATTCTCCACAAACTGTCTTTTTATTCCAAATCAAAATTCACAAACCTTCTATGAATTTTAAGGGCTTCAATTCTATAAAAGAGTAAAATTTTGAAATTTCATCACCACATTTGGCCCAAAATTGTAATCCATCTTCATATATTCACCCCCTTACTTTTCAAGATGGTATTTTCCTTTACCCTTCATTTGTCAAGCCAAGACTAGGCATCCTTATGTCAACATTGTTTGAGCCCGAGGTAGGGGTCTTGGCTTGAATTAGAAGCAATTTTAGGATATCTCTTGGCGTTCATGTTTTATAGCTTCTTCTTATACCCAATCATAGTCATGCTTTCAATGGGGGAAAGGCTAGCTTCAATCGAAAGAATAGGGTAGGAAGTATTTTCTTTAATCTTAAGGTTGTAAGTTATAGGCTACTTCAATCAAAAAAATAGGGTAGAAAGTATTCTCTTTAATCTTAAGGTTCTAAGTTATAAATTATTTTTTTGAATCTGCTCAACCTTCCTGGCTCCTTCTTATACCTAATCATAGTCATGCTTTCAATGGGGCAAAGGCTAGCTTCATCAAGAGAATAGGGTAGGAAGTATTTCCTTTAATATTAAGGTTGTAGGTTATAAATTGTTTTTTGAATCAACTCAATCTTCCTCCAACATTCTCTAGATATACTACAACCCCAAACCTCACATCTTAGGTGACAAAAATCTCAAAGAAGAATTTTTTTACTCCATGCCCAAAGATTTGTCCACTTACAATTGTTTTCAAGCCCATAATAAGCATTTCAGCCTCCAATTATCTTTTCTCAATGAATGATGCAGGAGCATCATCTCCGAAAAACACATTGTATTTTACCTAAGCTAGGGGGTTTCATGTTTTGAAGAAATATTAAAATTTCATGTAAATATTAATATTATTTTGAGTGATTAATTAATTATTTGTGAGAGAAATTTGTTTCTAGACTATTTAGAATTAATGAAGGAGCCTAAGTTGGGATTAGTTTCTAAGTTTTAGGGATGAGAATCTATCTTTTAGGGATGTTGAGAGATTTAGGGATTTGATGAGATATTAAGGGGATTGAGCATTTAATTAGATCATTTTTTAAATTGTATAAATAGGAAGGGTTTTTGAGAGGAAAATACATTGAGATTGTGAGTGAGTGAGGGTAAGAGTGATTGATAGCAGGCTTGAACAGCCAAGGCTGTAAGCCTCTGGCAATTTGTAAGGGCCGAGAACGTTGAATATTTGGCCAAGAAGATAAGTTTGTAAGTATGTTCATTTGTATGAAAGTGTGATTTTGAGTTATGCGCCTTAATCTGGACAATTCATGTATGGGTCAATCACTGTGTTAAGAGTGAATTTGCTGGTATTACTGGTTAATTAGTGCATTAATCTATGTGGAATGATAATGGTGGGTGCATGAATAAATTGTAATATGGGAACATTGTAGGCAAGGATTACCAATATTAGTTGATGAACCTTCAAAAGTAACACTGAAATCAATTTTCAGATATTGAATATATGGCATCACAGATATAAACCTGTAGAATATTGTGAATTGAGTGATAAATCGGACATTTGATTAATAAAGGTCAAACATCTGTTTGCTAGAATGTTACAATCGATTAGCTGGATCTAAATGGTTTATGGTGTGATTGTATGAAGGGCGCAGACTTTTAACCCAGTCCAGTATAAGAACATAGTTTTCAAAATGAATACAACTTTCAGGATTGTATTTTACATTGAGTTGAAAATGCAGATTTGAATTTAACTCAGCAAAAACGAAATCCAGGTTGAATTCTTATGTTAATCTAAATAGTCTTATGATAAGTCTCAGGCGTAGAAGATTTGGCAAGAGGGCGCAGGATGGTGTTTCAAAACTCTGTTTTGGAATTCAATTAAATACAAATTTAAATTGCTGTGAGGTTCTGAACAAAGCTGTGATGAGAGGCGTTGAATTTATTTAATACACTGTTATTATGAATTCATGTTATGCTCTGGATCGATATTATAAGTGGTTAATGCAGAAATTGGTTAAGTCTATTGGATAAAGTCTCTTATTAATGCCAGTTTCATTGTGAATCGATCCCCATGATTGAAGATTCTTAGTGTCGAATGTATCTATTTGTGTTCAAAGATCAGTCTATGTACAAGACATAGATGTTCAAAAGGAGCTCAATTAACTTGGAAAGTCGACTTCAAGGAGGCAGAATTATTTAACGGAATGTTGATTGAGTTTTTGTGTGAAAAATCATGTTTAAATCCACGCGGAGTTGCATGTATATATATCTTGCAGAAAGTCGACTGAAGAATAGTTTAAAACGTAGATTTTATGTAGCGCAGAACTAAACTCTGTGTATTAGTTGATTGTAATTACAGGAAAGGCTGCTGGTCTTGGAATACAGCGAAGAAATTGGAATCTATGAAGTTAATTCGGAGCAGAGAAAGGCATGATTGACTCTTGAGTGAAATCGATGTTAAACATCAATTTCTTACATCGGAATGTACTGCTTTAGCACCGGAAGATTTAAGATCAAATGCTAGCATTTGAGACTGTAGTTCCATAGCAACTACAGAGGGAGAATTGGTACTACAAAAAACCTGTGTTATTGGTGGATAAACAGGTATGTAATTTGGATTCTATTGTTAGATTTGAGCTTAGTAAAGGGCGCATATATAAGTTGTAACTCTAAGTCCAAACAGTTTATGAAATTGGTAAATGGAGATGAATGTGTAAAAGTGTTGGTTGACCAACAGATTGTTAAAGTTTAAGAGGCGCATTTGACTTTTGAGAAATCTGATTTTAAAAGGTGTATGTGTAAGATTTGAGTTTGTAATTGAATGAAAATGTGTAAACATGGATTGGAGTTCTACTTTTGCACAAAGTTTTATGATGAAGATTTGAGTTTGGACTTCATAGAAGAACCTTGTATGAGTTTCAAAGCCAATAGAGAAATTGTGAAGACATGTTATTAATGAATATGGGTTTTGAGAACATATCGCATTGCATTGGTAAAGTGTGAATTTGACAGTGATAAAGGTTTTTGATTTGGGAAAAACTGACATGCATTCTTATATGCAAGAAATGCTAAAGATCTTGGGTATTGCAGGCCCTGCTTATGTCATTTTTGGTATCAGAGCTTGGCTCTGTTGAAGTGAAAAATGTTTATTTTCTGAATGAGGACAAGAAGATTTGTTGAATTGAAATGTATTTTTGAATGTGTGATGAAGATCAGATTTTAAATTTGATATACAGCATACACAATTGCAAGTGAACAGGATGGCAGAAGCGAAAGGAGAACATGATCAACAGGATCTTGAAAGGTGAGATTGTGTAGTTGGTATTTAACTTGGTTTGAAGACTATTTGCAGAATTTGGTTGCACGTATAGTGGAGAAATCTTAGCAGGAAGAAGTAGATCACAGCCGAAGGGTAGTGATGAAGGAGTCCAGCAAAGGATTCTAGATGTGTGGCAGAACCTAAAGATTCAACAGAGGTTGAATGAAAAGGACAAGTGTGTTCTTGATAGTTGTAGATGAGAGAAACCTAAAGGAGCAGAGGAGAGTGCTCAAGGGGTTCCAGAGGCAGTGAACCAGTACTTACCAAAAGACTGAGTGAGAAGAGCTTTGTGAGGTAAGTGGCGACAAGATATGAGAGCTTGTTGCTGAGGCTAGTGCAACTCATGGAGAATATGATCATGGAAGATCAGATAAGAGGTTCAGAAAGAAGCCACAGTAAAATGAGGGAGAAAGATGCCAAGACAAATGGCATATTGAAGCAGTGGACTGATGAAGAGTACGAGAAAGAGAAAGTTGAGATCACAATTCATCTTGAGTTATTGATGGAGTTATTGCAGGAGAATATGAAAGGCCAGAGACATGGTTGGCTGATGAGGAGGAGAGTGAAGTGGCAGAGGCTACAACAGAGAAGGGATCGACAGATAAACATGCAGTTAATAGAAGAGCTGAAGAAGCTCGAGCAGATGATGGATATACAGTTGATACGAGAAGAACTCAGACTAGCTGAGGAGGTTTCCATTGATGAAACAGAGGAGGAGATCATTGATGATTTCTTGAATTACTGGGCAGATCCAGATCAGCGGGATAATGTGAAATCTTGTGTTTTTATAGCTGACAGTTGTGATGTGATTACAGGTTTTGAGGATGCGCAATCTTGTGAAACTATCACAAGCATGGAAAAGAATCTATCGGTAGATAAGTACTTTGAAGAAGAAAGAAGTAATGCTTTTGTTGTTACAGTACAAGAGGAAGTTCATGTGAATGAAGAAGAGGATCAGCTGGAAGAGCTGGTATCTGAACCGACAAATGAGACTGTTAAAACTTGTAGTTTTCAAACTGACAAGTTGTGCATGAATGCAGGGACTGTAAATGATGATGTTATGCTTCAACAATGCTACAAAGAAATTGCATTGTTGGAATATTTGTTGGACAATTCGGAGTATGACAAGGAGATTACAGCAGATGAAAGAGTTCAGTACAGTGAACGAGTGTAGAAAGATGTCATGGAAGCAGATGATATGAGAGAAACACTGGTTGACAGTCTTGAGAATTCTTCAGAGGATTCTTTGGGAAGTTTGGATCAGCATACTGATGTGCTAATAATGGAGGAGGATTCAAAACAGTGTACTGAAATGCTGGCAAAGGAGTACAAGGCATTGATGCCTTATGATTTTTGTTCTAACAAGTGTTTTGTGAATGCAGGTATTGTTGCAGAACATTTGACTCAGTTGAGTAGTCAAATGAAGGGAGAAAAAGTTTTATGTTCCAGAAGACAAGAGGGTATGGATGATCAAGTGGCAGTCAGAACAGAAACAAGCATAGAAGCAAGAAGTCAGTGAGTGACAGTAAAAACTAAGCAAGCCGTCTTAGCTCAGCAGGCAGCTAGAAATCAGCAGCCGGGAGATTTATTGGACCGAGAGATTGAAAGTATCAGAAAATTGATGATGAAAGAATCCCAGAGAAAGACGGCAATAATAAAGAAGAGGAAAGACAACAAGAGAAATACTGTAGCAAACTTGGAAGGCAGAGCAAGTGGAGCACTACAGCACAAAATATGGAAACCTGGAGGACAACAGCAGATAACAGCAGCAGTAAAGCAATTGACAAGCAAAGAAAGATTACAAAATAAAATTTGGGATCCAGGAGGAAATATCCAGACTTATGACCAGGTGGTC
Source organism: Pinus taeda (assembly GCA_000404065.3). Lineage (NCBI taxonomy): Eukaryota > Viridiplantae > Streptophyta > Pinopsida > Pinales > Pinaceae > Pinus > Pinus taeda. Next base: position 6,976 of record APFE031314374.1, read on the forward strand.
ATGAATTTTCTTACATTGGGAGTCTGATGCAGGAGCATCATCTCTGAAAAACACATTGTATTTTACCTAAGCTAGGGGGTTTCATGTTTTGAAGAAATATTAAAATTTCATGTAAGTATTAATATTATTTTGAGTGATTAATTAATTATTTGTGAGAAATTGTAAATGTGAGAGAAATTAGTTTCTAGATTATTTAGAATTAATGAAGGAGCCTAAGTTGGGATTAGTTTCTAAGTTTTAGGGATGAGAATCTATCTTTTAGGGATGTTGAGAGATTTCGGGATTTGATGAGATATTAAGGCGATTGAGCATTTAATTAGATCATTTTTTTAAATTGTATAAATAGGAAGGGGTTTTGAGAGGAAAATACATTGAGATTGTGAGTGAGTGAGGGTGAGAGTGATTGATAGCAGGCTTGAACAGCCAAGGCTGTAAGCCTCTAGCAATTTGTAAGGGCCGAGAACGTTGAAGATTTGGCCAAGAAGATAAGTTTGTAAGTATGTTCATTTTTATGAAAGTGTGATTTTGAGTTATGCGCCTTAATCTGGACAATTCATGTATGGGTCAATAACTGTGTTAAGAGTGAATTTGCTGGTGTTTACTGGTTAATTAGTGCATTAATCTCTGTGGAATGATAATGGTGGGTGCATGAATAAATTGTAATATGGGAACATTGTAGGCAAGGATTACCAATATTAGTTGATGAACTTTCAAAGGTAACACTGAAATCGATTTTTAGATATTGGATATATGGCATCACAGTTATAAACCTGTAGAATATTGTGAATTGAGTGATAAATCGAAGATTTTATTAATAAAGGTCAAACATCTGTTTGCTAGAATGTTACAATCGATTAGCTGAATCTGAATGGGTTATGGCGTGATTGTATGAAGGGCGCAGACTTTTAACCCAGTCCAATATAGGAACATAGTTTTCAGAATGAATACAATTTTCAGGATTGTATTTTACATTGAGTTGAAAACGTAGATTTGAATTCAACTCAGCAAAAACGAAATCCAGGTTGAATTCTTATGTTAATCTGAATAGTCTTATGATAAGTCTCAGGCACAGAAGATCTGGCAAGAGGGCGCAGGATGGTTTTTCAAAACTCTGTTTTGGAATTCAATTAAATACAAATTTAAATTGCTATGAGGTTCTGAACAAAGCTGTGATGAGAGGCATTGAATTTATTTAATACACTGTTATTATGAATTATGTTATGCTCTGGATCAATACTATAAGTGGTTAATGCATAAATTGGTTAAGTCTGTTGGATAAAGTCTCTTATTAATGCCAGTTTCATTGTGAATCGATCCCCATGATTGAAGATCCTTAGTGTCGAATGTATTGATTTGTGTTCAAAGATCGGTGTGTGTACAAGACATAGATGTTCAAAAGGAGCTCAATTAACTTGGAAAGTCGACTTCAAGGAGGTGGAATTGTTTAATGGAATGTTGATTGAGTTGTTGTGTGAAAAATCATGTTTAAATCCACCCAGAGTTGCATGTATATATATCTTGCAGAAAGTCGACTGAAGAATAGTTTAAAACGCAGAGTTTATGTAGTGTAGAACTAAACTCTATGTATTAGTTGATTGTAATTGCAGGAAAGGCTACTGGTCTTGGAATACAGCTAAGAAATTGGAATCTATGAAGTTAATTCGGAGCAGAGAAAGTCATGATTGACTCTTGAGTGAAATCGATGTTAAACATCGATTTCTTATGTCGGAATGTACTGCTTTAGTGCCGGAAGATTTAAGATCAAATGCTGGAATTTGAGACTGTAGTTCCATAGCAACTACAAAGGGAGAATTGGTATTACAAAGAACCTGTGTTATTGGTGGATAAACAGGTATGTAATTTGGATTCTATTGTTAGATTTGAGCTTGGTAAAAGGCGCATATATAAGTTGTAACTCTAAGTCCAAACAGTTTATGAAATTGGTAAATGGAGATGAATGTGTAAAAGTGTTGGTTGACCAACATATTGTTAAAGTTTAAGAGGCGCATTTGACTTTTGAGAAATCCGATTTTAAAAGGTGTATGTGTAAGATTTGAGTTTGTAATTGAATGAAAATGTGTAAACATGGATTGGAGTTCTACTTTTGCACAAAGTTTTATGATGAAGATTTGAGTTTGGACTTCATAGAAGAACCTTGTATGAGTTTCAAAGCCAATAGAGAAATTGTGAAGACATGTTATTAATGAATATGGGTTTTGAGAACATATCGCATTGCATTGGTAAAGTGTGAATTTGACAGTAATTAAGGTTTTTGATTTGGGAAAAACTGACATGCATTCTTATATGCAAGAAATGTTAAAGATCTTGGGTATTGCAGGCCCTGCTTGCGTCAAGAAACCTCTACATGGTTGAAGACATTGATTATTCACACAATCCAATAAACCACCAACCACCTATAACTTGACCTTTATTAAAAATTTACTTTAACAAATCAACAAAATTGATTAAAAAAATAAAAGCCTAGAAGTAGTCTAACGAGTATGCCAATGATTTTCTATCAACTTTCGGTAATGATTGGCAATCGGGACTATATGTGAATGATCAGATCAGTATTGTTTGTCAATGATCAAATCGACTTTGACCGGTGCTTCTTATTGTGTGAGTCTGGTGTGTGTGTGCTTTATGTGGAGTGGTGTATGAATTGTGGTTCCATTGGGGTATGTGTTGTGTACCTATGGTTCCATACAAGCAACCTTGTAGGTTCCATTTCATTCGGGTAAGTATGAAATCCATGAATCCATCTCTATTGTTCGGCGTTTAAAATGAAAAGTTGGCAAACATAAAGAAAGAGAGAGTGAGGTAGACATGATAATAGAGAATATGTTGTGGCTACACATTCAGGTGGACTAAAATACATACAAAAATAAGTCAGAAATGGGAATGGTTAGTGACTTATAAAGGAATTATTTAAGAAGTATATAGAAATAGGAATGGTTAGTGACTTATAAAGGAATTATTTGAGAAGTATATAGAAATAGGAAATTTGGCATATTATTGCACTTCATTCCATTTGAAGTTCACCATTGTGATAGTATGTTAATTTTTGTGATTTATGGTTTCTAAAATTCCCACGAACCTGTATTGAAGCAGGAAAGTGGCTACACTTAAACAGAGAATTACATAATATGGTTTTTGGCTATCCATTCAAATGGCTTGAGAAGATATGAAAGAGAGTTTTTAATAGAAATGGTTTTGGACAAGGTCAAGTAAAAACCTTAAGGTGATTTCCAAAACCCAATGAGGGATTATGTAAGTGCTCTAAAAAAAAAAAGACATTAGCCCACTTGTCTAATATTACTTTTCCTGCTAAATGGATAAGGATGCATTATGAAATAAAGGTTTCAAGTTTCCTATTCATTAAGAACCTTTACATTCACGCCATACACGACAAAACAAAAGAAAAAGTAGTTAACGAGTTCTTTTTTGTTATTGTTGGGGAAATGAAAGGAAAAGAAAAGGTAGCCAAGACACTTACGTAATACACTACTGCTTAGTACTATACTAATTACTGCACTTTAAGAATCATTTTGAAGTGGTTTAATAGTTATGTTTCCTTTGGTTTGCTAAAGATTTCAATGGGGAACTGCACTAGATGTTGCAAAGCAAATGTCGTAAGGCATAAATTCGAGAATAATCGTGACATATAAAAAATCATTGAAGATACAAATTAGTAAACAAAATGGCATTCAACGCTAGATGATAAAGATAAATAACTTACCTTATGCCAAATTGATAGATTCTATAAACTTCCCAACATAGATTGCCTCTAAATCTTCAAAGATGGTTTTTCAAGTTCCAATAGAAAATATTTGATAGATTTTGAAAAAATACTAGTAGATCAGATAAAATAAATGAATTAATATTAATTCATGAACAATATGATGATTATCTTTCCAAATATAAATTTGCATCACAACCACACAAGTTTCAAACATCATCACGTATTAGATGAAAATGATCCAGACATACACTCCCAATTATTCATAACTTTTGGTGTAAAATATGCAACTTTGATGGGAAACTCTAGTGCAATGCAGTGGATGATGTTCAATATCTCCAATGTTTTCTCTGATAATATCATCTTTGAAATTGTAAAGAAACATTTTGAATTGCACTGACATTAGAAACAAACTATTTTAGTATAAGTTTCACTCCCCCCTCAACAATATAGGTTTTATATCTCGTGGTGGGATTTTTTTTTAATTTGTATTATAACTTCTTGTATATATCATCGATGTATGTTGACAATTGCAACAAACAATTATAATAGTTTACATGTTGAAGAAAGCTCGACATGGTTGAAGACATTGATTATCCACACATTTCAATAAACCACCAACCACCTATAACTTGATATTTATTTCAAATTTACCTTAACAACTCAACAAAAACTGATTAAAAAAATAAAAGAATTGAAGCAGTCTAACGAGTATGTTAAGGATTATCTATAGGATTTTGACAATGATTAACAATTGGGATTATCTATTAATCATCGAATCGGCTTTAACTAGTGCTTCTTATTGTGTGAGTTTGCTATGTGTGATGTTTTATGTGGGGTGTTGTATGAACTATGGTTCCATTGGGGTATGCATTGTGTAACTATGGTTCCATACATACAACCCCATAGGGTCCATCTCATTCGGGTGAGTATTAAAACCAAGTGTCCATCTCTATTTTCGGTCTTTAAAATGAAAAGTCGACAAGCATAAATTAAGAGAGAACTAGGTATGCATGAATGTGTAACTAACATCCCTAGGTATGTAGTGTCAGTAAGAGATATTGAGAAAAAATAGAAAAATGGATTAACAGATTTCATAGAAAAATTCATTAATGGAAGAGCCACGCCATGGTAATAGGAACGGGTTGAAACCATGATAGAAGAACCATCAAGAAATTCACTCCAGTAAAAAAAAACACCTTCCATGTGAAATTACGAATTAATGGAACTAACTCATATATCAATAAAAGTAGCATTATGTAAGTTTTCATGAGCTTCAAGATCATGTCTACATACTAATTTCAAAAAAACATTATTTGAGTTCCAGACAAACAATTAAATGAGGGGATATTCTACAATAAAAACAAAAACTCTACAATTGCCCAAGTTTTAGATTGGATGCTAATCACATTAGGTGCAAGTTTCTAGTGACTTCAACAACTTAGCTAAGGGAGTTTTCTAAAAGGTGTTTCCTTTCCCATAAATAGATCAGCTCACCTACAAACTAAGATGGGATTTTGGAAAATACGTGTGGATATTTCCATTTGATGTTTTCAACCATTATAGTATGGTAGTTCTCTAGTTTTGGGATTTAGAACTACCCAGAAGGAGCTCCCATTGAAGCAGAATCACTGCCACATTTAAACAAAATAGTAGAGAATATGTTGTGGCTACACATTCAAACAGACTGAAGTAGATACAAAAACAAGTCAACAATGGAAATGGTTAGTGACTTCTAAGGAATTATTTGAGAAGTATAGGAAAATCAACTGGAAAATTAGCATATCGTCGCATGGCATTCCATTTTAAGTTCACCACTACAATAGTATGTTAATTCCCGTGATTTATTGTTTCTAAACTTCCCCTGAACCTATATTGAAGCAGGAAAGTGTCCATGCTTAAACAAATAATTAAACAATGTGCTTTATGACTATCCATTCAAATGGCTTGAGCAAATATAAAAGGGAGTTGGTAATGGCAATGGTTTATATAAGTGCTCTAAAAATAAAAAGGAGATCAACCTACTTGTCTAATATTATTTTTCCTGCTAAATGGATAAGGATGTGTTATGCAATAAAGGTTTCAGGTGTTTCTTTTTCATGAGAACATGACAAAAAAAAATTAGAAGTATTTCACAAGTTCTTTGTTGTTATTGTTGTTATTGTTGGGCAAAAAGCCAAGGAAAGGAAAAGGAAGCCAAGACACCTATGTAATACACAACTACTTAGTACTATACTAATTGATGCACCTGAAGAAGCATTTTGAAGTGGTTTAATGGTTATGTTTCATCTGGTTTGATAAATATTTCAATTGGGAATTTCTTTCTCCAGGAACTGCATTTGACATTTTCCAACACCTTTATGAATCTTGAAGCAATTATTAATATAAAAGTTAGAGACACACAAACAAATGTATATTTGAAAAACATGGAATAAGATTATTAATTATGTGATCTACTCATACTTTATCATGAACATTCTTAATTTGTTAATGGACTTTATTACAATTCCATGGGTAAATATCATAGTTTATCAATACCACAAACCCAAAAAACCATAGTTTATCAATACCACATGGCCAATTATTTATGTTTGTTTATCATTATGAATATTAAATCAAATATTCCATAGAAGTCAAATCCATATTAGTTGACTAATAATTATTGGTAATTAAATTAAAATTCGATATTTCAAAATAACAACTATCCACATTCCAATAAACTATTCACCTAAATAAAGTACAATTATAAATAGTCTAAAATATTCCATAGTAATCTATTATTTACCCAACAATTATTGATAATTAATCCACATTATGCAAATTTTGACTTGAATTTTGAAAGCATAGGATCCCATGATGGGTGAACAAGGGTTTGAGAGAGATAGGCATTCCCAAATATTTAAATTGTTAGTAACCATAATTTGAAAAACCTAGGACTTGAGAAGTTGATTCTAAATTAAATTAGTTACATTCTAAGTGTATATTTAACTTTTTACCAATGTTTATCAAACCTCTCAAAGTCCATGATAAATTTGTCCAACACATTTTTGAATCTTGAACAATTATTAATATAAAAGTTAAACACACACACAAATATATATTTGAAAAACATGGAACAAGATTATTAACCATGTAGATCTACTCCTACTTTCTCATGAATATTCTTAATCTAGTAATGGACTTTCTTACAATACCATTGGTCAATATCATAGCTTATCAATACCGCAAAAAACCATAGCTTATCAATACCACAAGCCCAATTATTGATTTGTATATACTATTATAAATATTAAATAAAATATTCCATGGAAGTTAAGTCCATATTATTTAGCTAATAATTATTTATAATTAAATTAAAATTCAATATTTCAAATAAACAACTATCCACATTCCAATGAACTATTCACCTAAATAAAATACAATTATAAATAGTCTAAAATATGGTATATTAATCAATTTTTCACTTAATAATTATTAATTATTGATAATTAAATTTAAAACTCTATATTTCAAAATAAATAACTATAAACATTTAAATTAACTATTCAACTAAATAAAATACAATTATTACATAAAAATCCCACCAACATTACATTACATATAAATTAAATCAACCATTTTCAATAATAACTATAAAATATATATATTAACATTAATGAAAATATTAATCTTTTATATAAATAAAACTTAATTGAAATTAATAAAAAATATATTTTAAATTCTTTATAAATATCACAGCAATATTATTAAAATATCAATAATATTAATTTCAAGGCATTATAAATCCAGTGAATTTGATAACAGTGTAATTCCATCATTTTTAATGAATAAGATCAAAGAACCATTTAAATTCCTTAAAGTTGTTAATGAATGGAGCATGGAGTATGGAATGGAAAAGTGTTTTCACACCTTTATTTTGAAAATATTTCAGTATTTTATTTTGCTACCACGGAAATAACATTAAAATATCAATAATATTAATTTTAAGTTATCATAAATTCTCTGAATTTGATAATTTTGTAGTTCTATCTCTTTTACTAAATATGACCGACCGTATAGTTAGCGTTTTTTTGCCGTTTAATTTAAATATACATAAACTAAAGTTAAAAATAATAAAAACAAAGTTAAAAAAATATAAGATGCAATTAAAAATGTTATCATTCATATATATGAATAAGGAAAATATGTAACTACAATTATTTAATTGAATATGGAGAATAGTCATAAGATGAATATGGAGAATAGTCATAAGATGAATTAGAAAATTGAAAGTCTCGACTTAGTGGATAATTTTTAGTGAAAATTAAAGGGGTGTAATATTTTCTTTTTAATTTCTTGTGATTTTTTATTAAAATTTGTAAATAAATTGTTTTGATAGTTTATTATTTGTTCTATATTTTCTTGTTTATATAATTTTATAATATTTTTTTTTTTAATTATTTGTTTGAAAATCAAAATAATAATTTAATAAAATAAGTTATCATGAATTGTGATATTGCATGATTATTGTAAATGAGTGGCTGTGATACATGATTGCATTATTATTGCAAATTAAATAAAGCACATGGGTGAAAGAAACCTATAACATATTTATTTTATTTTTATGTGTATTCTCATTTTGTTGTAAATTCGTGCAGTTTTTGTTAAAATATAAACAATATACTCAACCAAAATAATAAACTATTTGCCATTTAAAAAAAAAAAAATTCTAATACAAATTAATGTCTATTAACACTTCTATTTTTTAAACACCTATCCACTTCCTTTTTAGGTTTCTAACTTACTATTTTAAATATTTGAGGAGCGAAACAGACTAAACTTGATCATCATTGTGAAAACCTCTTTTAATGACAAGTTTTCAGTGACCCCCTGAGTTATGGCCCAAAGATATTGCGGCATCGTATGGTGTTGACATGTGTACTACTTTTGTCTTTTTCTTGAGGTAAAGACATACACATGAATGAGTGGTGCGACATGTGTACTACTTTTGTCTTTTTCTTGAGGTAAAGACATACACATGAATGAGTGGTGCATGGTCTCTATAATAACAAATTATATGATTAAATTTATATTAAAAATAGATTATCTTCTTTTTTCTTTTTGGTAGGTAAGCACCCACGGGGGATTTGAACCAGTGACCTATCACAAGGAGTGCCTATCACAAGGAGTGCCTTAACAGTATACCCATTCACCAGGAGTGCCTTAACAGTATACCCATTCACCGTCAATCCAAAACCCCATGGGCAAAAATAGATTATCTTTTATTATAAAACAAATTTTATATTTAAAATAATTTTCTACTAAAAGAATTAATAATTCCCATAAAATATAAATATATTTAATTTTGATTTGATAAGCTTTTTGTTTTTTAGATTTCCTTAAAAACTATCCACACCAAATAACCTAAGTAAAGATGGGCACTAATGTGTAATTAATTTGGAAACTAATCACCGTGATAATTTAGATCTACACGCTCAAGTTGTGGAAATGTGCACATGTCAAACATGTACCATGTCATCATAATAATTTAAATATGGGATGGATTATTTTCATCTATTGAACATTAAGAATAATATGTGCACATGTCAAACATGTACCATGTCATCATAATAATTTAAATATGGGATGGATTATTTTCATATATTGAACATTAAGAATAATCAATGTGCGGTACCAATTTTGGGTGTATATTAGATGGAGAGTGCCCTGTTGAATCCTCAACACAACAAAGATGTTGGTTCAAAAACTAAAACTAAAATTTAACTACTGCATTTTACATCAATTTAATGGCCTATGGACCACCACTCATTATGCAGTTTGGGAAATCCTACACTTATCATGAAATGTATTTCAAAATAATCCTTGGAAATCATCTTTAGTTTCAGTTCACTTCTCCTAGTTTCTTGTTAAAATTTGTTTTTTATAGTACAATTGCACTTCTCCTAGTTTCTTGTTAAAATTTGTTTTTTATAGTACAATTGCACTAGATCCTAGTTTTGGATACAGTAAGAATCTCAGAGTCCTTTCCTCTCTCATTAATCCTTGAAGTTATCCACATTCGAAAGTTTAGTAATTTGAATTGGGAAAGTTTTTTCCTTGCCCTTGCAAGGGAGTGTAGTTACCGAGAAGCTATATCACCAATGACTACTTAGGCAAACGGGGTCTATGCGAAGTCGTAGAAATATTCACACTTATGCACTGCTAGAACAACACTTCCACTCACCTATAAATAATTGTTAGTTTTATAGATATTAGACATAAGGTTGTATCATAACTCAGCCTCTTTGATTATCCATCCCATCTTTGTTTCAATTTACGGGGTACGACACCATTATGCTAATTGCAGATGAGTATGGCGAGCCATATTTCCCATGCTATCGGGCTATAAATGAACGGCAGGTGTATATGCCCACCGTTCGATTTCGGCCTTAGCAAAATCGAACTGCGGGCATATACACCCCCTTCATTTATAGCCCGATAGCATGGGATTTATTGATGGCCGATGAGTACAATGAACGGCAAGGCCTCACACATGTCGAAAACACCGCAGAAATTAAATGTATTGCAGAAATCATCATTGTGGAATAAGAGGGAAGCTTTTTGCGCCAATCAAAATAGAGATTAAAAAAATAAAAATAAAAATTATTTTCTAATATAAACTTTATATATATTAAAAATTTAGTTTTTTAGTCAACTCTAAATTAATTCTAGGTTCAATGCATTACCGAATATGTTATACCGTGCGCTATAGAAGAACAATTTAAATGCCTTAAGTTGTTAACCAATAGAGCATGGAGTAGGGAATGGAAAAGCATTTTTGTCACAATATATAACAATTTTCGCCATTGTATTTAACTATGATGAAAATAATATTAAAATATCAATAATATTAATACTAAGCTATCATAAATTCAGTGAATTTGATAATCGTGTAGTTCCATCCTTTTTAATGAATAATATAGAAGAAAAATTTACTAATGAATCGAGAATGGAGTAGGGAATGGAAAAGTATTTTTGCCACTGTATTTTGATATATTCTTTTGTTTCTCGTCCTCATTTTCATACTTGATCTTGAAAAAGAAAGCACCCAAACGACTATCCAAGTGCATTACTGTGAGCAAATGTTTTGGTATTGAAGCATTCCCACGAGTTGGGTGGAGCCATGCGTTGAGTTTCATGAATCTTCAACAATGTCAAATCTAACATGTGGGCACCCGATATTGGAGGTTCAGCCGGATTTGTCAGGCGCCAATTTAATATAGTAACATAAAGAAACAAACATAATTGACAATAGAACGCACTTTTGATCTATCAATAAATTTCAAAGTAAGACAAAGAAATGAAACCATGATACCTAGATCATGTTCGGTGGTGGAAAGAAAATAAACAGCTAACCTGCAAGATGGAGAAATTAAAACTGTTATCAAGAAACTAATTATGGATTATCTGTGGCATTTTATCTAAAAATTGTTCTAATTTCAAGCGGACAATGCAGATATATCAATGAATCCCCAGGAGAGTATTTGAATGACAATATAATAATGAAGCGAAGATACTGTGGCGGAAGAAGATGTGTCTCACACATCAAAGCAGAGCAGAGTGCGGAGGAGTCCGGATAGGGTTATGAAAAATTTGTATCATGGAAAAGGGGGCAACGTGCATTCTTCTTTTTCATGTTGAAGATTGCACAAGTCAAGTTTTAACAGTGGTACAAATCAAGATTTTGTTGACAATTAAAACAATGGGATATAACAATGAAAAATAATTTTCAATCATCTAACAATATATCTGATGGTACATAAAAGTGTAGAGTGGCAACTATAGGAGTTCCTATCAAAAAAGAAAGTCTTACAACGTAATTTGGTTAATTTTTAATTTTTATTTAATAATTTGAAATATATAATAAATGATTTTAGTAACTATTATAGGACTAATATCTATATCATTTTGCACTAATTAAATAATAGTATATAAATATTTTTCATTAAATATAATTTATATAAATTTTATAAATTAGTAATTTTTTTTTATTTTTATTTTAGTTAATTTGAGAAATATGATTATAGGATTTTGATTAACTATTATAGATTAATTTCTTATGGACATATCTAATTTATATAATTACACAAATTTAATAAAAACATTGTAAATATTTTTATTTTTATTTTTTATATTTCATAGAATTTTTCAGTATATTGGTTTTTTGCCCCATTATTATATTTAAAAGAGTAATTTGAATAATATTATAAATAAAAAATGATTTTAACTTTTTAAATATTTCATTTAATTTCCGGTGGGAAATTTTATGTTAATTTTTGTTAATTTGATTGTATGTTTGGTGATTTTTAATGTAATAATTTGTTTAAGTTTTATATAATATACATGATAGTTTTATATTTAATTTTTACAATTTTAATTAATTTTTGAAATTGAAGCTCAGAAATGTTTTGGTTTTTTTGTTTTTTAAAATTTCGTTATGCAGTAGAATTATTAAAATTCAATAATATAGTTTGAAATGATTGGGAAAATTATTAAAATTCAATAATAAAGTTTGAAATTATTATAATAAACATATTATTGGCCGGTATTGATTATGAAAGAAAGAATTTAGTCATTTCTCTTAATTATTCAAAATAAATTTAATTAACATTCTATATTTTTATTATTTTTTTAAAATTAACTTATTTGAATATATTAAGCAAAGTCTTTTTATAGAAATCACATAAGAGAAATATTTGAATATAATTTAGCCTTTTTATCTCTTGAAACTCTTTCCAAACTCTATCCATCACAAGCGCTTCAATAAGAATAAGGGAATTTTGATCTAGTATATATATGGCATAAACATTTTCGGAAATTCAATATTAGGTCACTTACTAATTTGAATGTAAACGTTGTATATCATTCCGACTCATTTTGAACACAAAATAAGATGTTTGCATCGTTTATTTGTGATAGTGATGATCTAGTTGTAGGTTAACTTGGTATTTCATTGGAAATCTTCCTTATGGGATATTGGGTATCATTCATATATTACTAACTAGCAATTGCACCAGATGTTGCAAAGGAAACGCAGTATGACATAAATTCGAGAAGAATCTTGACAAAAGATCACTGAATATAAAAATTAATAAACAAAAGGTCATTCAAATCTAGAAAATAAAGAGAAAACACTTACATAATGACCTTACCTTTCCACCATAGATTGCCTCCCAATCTTCAAAGATGCTATTTCAAGTTCAAATAGGAAATATTTGATAAAAAAGATGCTTTTGTGATAGTGATGATCTAGTTGTAGGTTAACTTGGTATTTCATTGGAAATCTTCCTTATGGGATATTGGGTATCATTCATATATTACTAACAAGCAATTGCACCAGATGTTGCAAAGGAAACGCAGTACGACATAAATTCGAGAAGAATCTTGACAAAAGATCACTGAATATAAAAATTAATAAACAAAAGGTCATTCAAATCTAGAAAATAAAGAGAAAACGCTTACATAAAAAATTAATAAACAAAAGGTCATTCAAATCTAGAAAATAAAGAGAAAACACTTACATAATGACCTTACCTTTCCACCATAGATTGCCTCCCAATCTTCAAAGATGCTATTTCAAGTTCAAATAGGAAATATTTGATAAAAAAGATGCTTTTTTTCAATATTGAACTGTACCACTTTCTTCTAAGGTGATTGAATTTTCCTTTGCTTTTCCTTCTGGGAATTTGGATTGGTTTGTCACATAGGAGGTTTATTCAAAGATTTCTCCCAATGCTGCTAAGACATACAAAGCTACTTTGGAATTTTATTATATGTTGGTTCTAATTCTTGGCAACACCCACACCAGGGTGGGTATATCTACCAAAAACAAAAAATTGTCAAACAAAGAAATATAGATTGACTTGCACAAAGCCATATGAAAGTCCCTTATGACTTTTAAGGATGCCAAACCTGGATTACCAATATGAATAACACAAGCAACTTCAATTGCAATACAATAAAAAGCTAGAAGTTTGAGTTACAAATCATCAAAAGTATCCTAAACTCAATTACAATAAAACAAAGAGCTAAAACTTTTGAACATTATGGAGGAAAAATCAATGAAGAGTTTCAGACTCAGTTAATTGTTCGGGATTGGATGTGCTGTAATCCCGTGGTGATATAAGAGAAAACTGACCATTGCACCAAAAACCAAGGAGGTGACGCAGAGAAGAGCAATACCAGAAGGATCCAAATTTCCATTCCACCCAAAAATTTTCCATTCCACCCAAAAATCACCTATTAGTCTGGCCGCAGCAAATGATAATATGTTTTGTGGGTTAGTTAGTATGGGGAGCGATGGTACATAATAGCAAACATTGTAGGAGAACGGTATGTTTGCCCCGTTGGAAGTACAAGCAGCTCAACAGCGTCCCAGCCGAGTATCCAAAAATCCAAGCAACAAAGAAATAGTTTCCTCATATTTAAATATTATAAACAAAGGTTATAAGTCACTCAATATCATGAATTATAAATCACAATAATATACTCATTGATATATTGAAAATTACCTTAAAGTGTTTTTATTTTATAATATAATTTTTTACATATATTAAAAATAATTTAAAAATTTATAAAATTTAATCTATAATTTATTAAATTGGAATTCTATATATGTTTTTAATATTTTTTTTATTCTATATTAGTCTAGAGTTTTATTTGATATTCATAAATAATTTTAAATCAAATTCAATTAATTAATTAATTATAAAAAAAAGAATCCATATCATAAAATATATAATCAAACATAATTTTTCATTTGTAATGTTAACTTTTGATTTATATACTTTATTTGGAAAATGTCCATAGGCAATGACTTTATTTGCATTTAGTTAGAGGCATTCAAAGATATTTAGGTCTCATTTGTAATATTAACTTTTGATTTATATACTTTGTTCCGAAAATGTCCATAGACAATGATTTTATTTGCATTTAGTCAATTTGTTTTTGTTTTTAATTTATTTATTTAATCTTTTTAATATTTTTCATCAATTTTTTTTTAATTTTATTTATTTATTTACATTTTAATAGTTAATATTGAGCCATATATCACCATGAAAAAATGTGTTTTCCATAGAATCATAATAATTTTCACAACAACTCTGAGAAGAGAAAAAGGCCGATCAAACACATAAAATCGTTTCATAATCATGTCAGTTAATATAAGAGACGAGACAACCAACAATCACAACCAGCGCAATAATCAAAATCGTTTCATAATCATGTCAAGTTAATATTATGAGTGTTAAATAGTGCAATACTTATCTGGGATAATAAGTAATCAAAATTCCTAATTTATTTTGTTTGTTTATATCAAAAGCACTAATTTTAAGTCATTCATTAAATCGATAGTTTGAAAACTTAATAACCGTCATACAAATTTTAAAATGATTACTATTTAATTAAAAATACAAATAAATACCATCAAATTTAACCCCATAATCGCAAATGATAGAAATAAACTTTTCGTAATTTATGGTGATACCACATCTCATTGGACAGTGACCAGCGGACCGTAATGGAAACTAGTGTTCTTTCACCAAAAGCTTGCACCAAATTACGTCCGGTGACACAATTGTGGGGCCTGGTAAGCATTTCATGAACGTAAGGTCCAAAACATTTCCTGGTTTATGATACGATATTAATGGAACATTAAGGTTTGCTATTAAAATAATGGTATGTTTGGCAATTATTGGGGTATCTGGAGCTTTAAATGCAAGCATCTAGATCTGGGGTTTGTAACTATATTATTATTTGCGTTCCTCCCTCTCGGCTTAGCTACTGATAACAGAACTACCAACGCCATACCTACAGAGGAATCATCTTCTTCTTTATCTAACGTAGCTTAGGCTTCTGGTCTGCTGAGGATATTCAAAGACGGGACGGTTGAACGGTTGGTCGACGAGGGTACCATTCCCCCTTCTCCACAGCTCGGTAAGGAATCCAAGGTAGGAGTGGCATCCAAGGACGTGGTCATCGATCCTAAAACGGGTGTCTTTGTTCGACTCTTCCTTCCTCCAAGCGAGAAGTGGTCTTCGATCCTGAAACAGGCATCTTCGTTTGGATCTTCCTTCCTCCATTTGAAGTGACTGATGGAAAACAAAAAGTTTCAGTACTTGTGTACATTCACGGAGGGGCTTTCTGTATCAGATTGGCTGTCTCGCCGCTTTATCACAACTATGTCAGTGAAGTTGCTACATAGGCCAAGGTGATATGCCTATCGGTGGAGTACAGGAAAGCACCTGAGCATCGCCTCCCTGCTACTTATGACAACTGTTTTGGCATTCTTGAATGGCTTGATTGTCAGGCAGTAGTGCTGGATGGGGTGTCCGTGGATCCGTGGCTTGCTTCACGCATAGATTTTAGGAAGGTGTTCGTGGCAGGTGACAATGCCGGAGGCAACATCGTGCATCAATTGGGAATCCTTGTGAGTGGAAGGAAATGGGATGGCCTGTGTTTCCAAGGGGCCATTCTGGTTTAGCCCAGCTTTGAGAATGGGAGTTGCAAAGCATCTCGTTTAAAAAAGAAGTCCGGGAACCATTACAGGTAACCAATGCATACCGCTACGCAACTAATTTGTAACTATTCCCCAACTAATTTGTAACTATTTTGATTGAACGGTTGAAATTTGTGGTTGAAATTTGTGCTATCGTCTAATATCTAATCGTATGGCGGACAAGGATGACAGTGGACAAGGAGGGGAGTTGAAATTTGTGCAATCGTCTAATATCTAATCGTATGGCGGACAAAGATGACAGTGGACAAGGAGGGGAGTTGATTTCAGAGATAACGCTTTACGGCTTAAAAATATAATATTTACGCATATGGATGTACTTAATTTATTTTAACTCATAGATGTGGGTTTATGGAATTTCAAGTTTCTTTTTTAAGTCAGCTAATTGGATTGATCCTTGATGGAATATGCGTCGTCTAATAAGGATAAAATCGTTTAATATTTTTTAATTAATTAATGCTCATCTCGTCCAATGTAATACTATGCACATTCCATTCAAACGACATGAACTCCAGCGAATTTATGGTATAACAGGTGATGACAAAGATCATTTTCATAAATGGTAATTTGAAAAGGAGGAGTAAGATTTAACTCGGATTCTAATTTTATTTTATGTTGTATTTATTTAATTTAAAATTATTGTTGTATAAATGGTTTGTTTAATATAATTAAAATTAATACAATCACATTAAATAATGAGTATAGCTAAAAACTTCTATAACAACAAACATAATTTATTTACATATCTAAATATTATTATTATTAATTAATTAATAAAATAATTATTTTTATATATTATATAATATTAATTTTAAATTACATAAATAAAATTTTTATTTAATATTAATATTATTATAATTCATAATTATAATTAATTAATTAAATTATATCATTATAAAATATCATAACAATATTACAACAAAATAATAATAATATTTATTAATATTATTTTTAAATAATTATAGTATTCATTATTATTATTAAGATTATTGTTTTATTAAACTTTTACTATTATTAATTATATAAGTATTAATAATTTATGATTTTATTAATAGTTTTTAAACTATTTTATTCAATTATATAATATTTATTAATTTTAAATAAATAAATTATTAATTATTATTAAAAATTAATTTATAAATATTTGTAATATTATTAAATAATTTATTAAATTGTTTAATAATTAATGATAAATAATGTGTTTTATTTATTTATATTAAAAAATAAACATAATAATAAACCATGGGGAATAATAAACGGAAGCGATTAACACTAAAAATCCAGGGGAGTAATATTAAACCCAAGGGACACACCCAATAGATTAATATTATAAACCTTAAGATAAATACTATAAACCATAAAATAAACATGGTTGACCATATTTTGCAATGGATGATTTTCATATTGAGACAATATTTGTCACAATGTGGCATTTGATCATGGTTGATTTTCATGTTGAGACAATCTTTGTCACAATGTGACATTGGAGAATAGTTGTGCATGGTTAACCATGATTATAAACTCAAGGGATTTATACTAAACCCCATGATTAATATTAAAAATGTAATGAATAGTATTTTACCGTAGGAATATGAACCCTTAGATTAATAAACCTAATGGATTGATATTATACACCCAAGACATTAATTATAAAACCCCAAGGTATTCTAAACCGAAGTAGATAATATTAAAACCAAGGTATATAAACCCTATATAAGTATTACAAACCCAAGGGATTAATACTAAAAACCCAAGGGATAAATATTATAAACCCAAGGTATATAAACTATTAGATAAATATTATAAACCCTAAAATAAAAATGCTTGACCATGGTTAAGAATGATTGATTTTCACATTGACATAA
The DNA here is from genome assembly GCA_000404065.3 of Pinus taeda. Lineage (NCBI taxonomy): Eukaryota > Viridiplantae > Streptophyta > Pinopsida > Pinales > Pinaceae > Pinus > Pinus taeda. Next base: position 25,133 of record APFE031314374.1, read on the forward strand.
TCTTTATCACAATGTGACATTGGATTATGGTTGACCATGATCGATTTTCATATTGAAACAACCTTTGTCATAATGCGATGGTGGACAATGGTTGACCATGGCTGACCATGGTAGATTTTCATATTAAGACGATCTTTGTCACAATGTGATGTTTGACCATGGATGACCATGGTTGTCACGATGTGACATTGGACCAAGAGACAATCTTTGTCACAATGTGACCATGGTTATTGACCATGGTTGACAATGGTTGACCATGATAGACCATGGTTCACCATGGTTGATTATCAGATTGAGACAATCTTTGTCACAATGTGATGTTGGAACATGGTTGACCATGGTTGAGTTTCATATTAAGACAATCCTTGTCACAATGTGATATTGGACCATGGTTGACCATGATTGATTTTAATTTCAAGACAATATTTGTTAGAATGTGATGTTGGACCATGATTTTCCATGGTTAATTTTCACATTGAGACAATATTTGTCACAATGTGACATTGGAGCACAGTTCATCATGAATGACCATGGTTCACGATGGTTAAAGATGGTTGATTTTCATATTGAGACAATCTTTGTTAGAATTTGACATAGGACCATCATTGACCATGATTATAAACCTAAGGAATTTATATCAAACCTTACAATTAATAATAAAAGCCCTATGAATAATATTATACCCTAGGAATATGGACCCTTAGATTAATAAACCCAAGGGATTTATATTAAAACCTATCATAATATTATAAACCTGATGAATAATATTATAGCTTATGAATATCAATCATTAGATTAATAAACCCAAGGGATTAATTCTAAAACCCCGATGTATTATAAACCCAAGGAAATAATATTAAACCCAAGGGATTAATATTATAAACTCAAGGTATATAAAGCCTAATATAAATATTATAAACCCAATAGAATAATAAACCCTAAGATAAATATTATAAACCCTAAAATAAACAAGATTCACCATGGTCGACCACGATTTATTTTCATATTGACATAATGTTTGTCACAATGCGACGTCGTACAATGGTTGACCATGATTGATTTTCATATTGAGATAAAATTTGTCACAATGCGACATTGGACAATGCTTGACCATGGTTGATTTTCATATTGAGACAGTCTTTGTCACAATGTGATGTTGGACCATGGTTGAGTGACATCGGTCCATGATTATGCATGGTTGACCATGATTATGCATGTTTGACCATGATTATAAGGCTGAGGGATTTATATTAAACCCTAGGATTAATAATATAAACCTTATGAATAATATTATACCCTAGGAATTTAAGCCCTTAGATTGATAAACCCAAGGGAATAATATTAAACCCAAGGGATAAATATTATAAACCCAAGGTATGTAAACCCTAAGATAAATATTGTAAACCCTAAAATAAACATGGTTGACCATGGTCGATCACGATTGATTTTCATATTGACGCAACCTTTGTCACAATGTGATGTTGGATTATGGTTGACAAATATTTATTTTCATATTGAGACAACCTTTCTCACAATGCGACGTTGGACAATGGTTGACCATGGTTGATTTTCATAGTGAAACAATCTTTGTCACAATGTGACATTGGACCATGGTCGAGTGATATTAAACCATTGTTGTGCATGGTTGACCATGATTATAAGCCTACTGGATTAATATTAAACCCTAAGATTAATACTATAAACTTTATGAATAATATTATACCCTAGGGATATGAAATCTTAGATTGATAAACCCAAGGTATACAAACCCTAAGATAAATATTATCAATCAAATGGAATAATAAACCTAAGGGATTGATATTAAAAACAGAAGGGATTATAAACCCAATGGAATAATATTAAAGCCAAGGAATAAATATTATAAACTCAAGGTATATAAACCCTAAGAGAAATATTATAAACCCTAAAATAATCATGGTTGACAAAGATTGTGTCAATATGAAAAATATTGACACAATCTTTGTCACAATGCGACATTGGACTACGGTTGACCATGATTGATTTTCATATTGAGACAACCTTTTTCACAATGAAACGTTGGACAATGTTTGCTTTTCATATTGAGACAATATTTATCACAATGCGACGCTGGACCATGGTTGAGTGACATTGGACCATGGTTACACATGGTTGACCACGATTATAAGCCCAAAGGATTTATATTAAACCCTAGTATTAATCTTATAAAACCTATGTATATAAACCCTAAAATAAACATGGTTGACCATGGTCAACCACGGTCGATTTTCATATTGACACAATATTTGTCACAATGTGACGTTGGACTATGGTTAACTGTGATTTCTTTTCATATTGAGACAACCTTTGTCACAATGCGGCGTTGGACAATGGTTGACTATGGCTGATTTTCATATTGAAACAATATTTGTCACAATGTGACGTTGGACCATGGTTGAGTGACATTAGACCATGGTTGCGCATGGTTGACCATGATTATAAGCGCAATGCATTTATATTAAAACCTAGGATTAATATTATAAACCTTATGAATAATATTATACCCTAGGAACATGAACCCTTAGATTGATAAACCTAAAGGATTGATATTATAAAACCAAGGGATTAGTATTATAAGCCCAAGGCATATAAACCCTAAGATAAATATTATAAACCCAAAGGAATAATAAACCCAAGGGATTATAAACCAATGGAATAATATTAAATCCAAGGGATAAATATTATAAACCCAAGCTATATAAACCTTAAGAGAAATATTTTAAACCCTAAAATAAGCATGGTTGACCATGGTTGACAAAGATTACACTCAATATGAAAAATATTGACACAATCTTTGTCACAATGCGACATTGGGCCAGAATTGAGTGACATTGGACCATGGTTGCGTGTGGTTGACCACGATTATAAGCCCAACGGATTTATATTAAACCCTAGGATCAATGTTATAAACCTTATGTATATAAACCCTGAGATAAATACTATAAACCATAAAATAAACATGGTTGACCATGTTTTACCATGGTCGATTTTCATATTGAGATAAGCTTTGTCACAATGCGACATTTAACCATGTTTGAGCATGGTTGATTTTCATATTGTGATATTGGACTATGGTTGTGCATGGTTGACCATGATTATAAACCCAAGGGAGTTAACTCAATTAAGTGTGAGTGAGTTTAGTCTTATTTTGAAAAAGTCAAATATACCCTATGTTTGCATGTTGAAGTTATTTTGAGGGAGTCGATTATCGAAAAAGGTTAAATACCCCTCATCGGGTTCAGTGTAATCATCAAGTTTTGAGTGATCAATAGAAGAGAAACAACTTATGTGTTTTGTGTGTGAACTTTGTGTCTTTCCTCCTCTGCCTTTCCAACATAACCGCCATAGTCAAGCATATTCTTTCTAAAATTAATTGTTTGCAATATTTAATCTGATCACTTCCATGTATATGTGATAAGATCACTTCCACGTATATCTGACAAAAACAAATGAATGGGCTCCAAGAGATTCAGAGATTCAAAAAATTTGGTGCAATTGCATCGCTTCATGAATAAAATTAACAATTGATGCTGGAGCATTCAGGCTTAGCCAGCAATGTGAAAGTTTGTTCACATGTTGTGGCTAAACAAGTTGAATTTCATTGACCTGATTGGTCAAAAGTCAGTTTTACTGAGAGGGTTGGATCTCTCAAGAAATGAGTTGTATTTCATTATTGTAATAGTTGGAATTATCTTATTTTAGGTTCAAATATAAGTTGTTAGCATAGGCGTGTGGTAGAGCTAGGAATTAGAGATTTGTTGCTAGATTGATTAAAATAGGGATTGAGTTGTTAGGCATAGAATAGAGTGATATTCGATTGATAAAAAGAAGGGAAAAATGTAATGAAAGGAGGATTGAGTGGAGTGAGAGCGAGAATAGTGTGTGATGTGTTTTGAAACAGAGCTCTTTTATTTGTGTAATCAGGCCAAGGCCGAGACTCTGTAAATGTTTTATTGTGAATAAATGATGTTGTGTGTATGATTAATTATCAAGCCTGCAGAAACCCTTGTTATGTTTTCAGATTCTTTGTATTTGGGGCGGAGTGATTATTCCTTATTTCTCTATGTTTCACGCCTAAATCATATGATTGATAGAAGCCGGAGGCTTTTATATAAATCTCATTGTTTGATTCCCACTTTAATCCCAGCCGTTGGATCACCGATATTGGATCGGCGAAGTGTGTTTACATGGTTTCAGTCCTGCAATTGAAAATCCAATTTACACTAAGAATCAGTGGAAAACATATATCAGATCCGAGATCCAGACTTGAAATATTATAAACAGAGGCTTTTTAACTTTATCAGGTCTGTGGACCTCAATCGCATCGGAACTCTGAAGCGGAAGGAGCCTAGCCAAGTGGACTTGCAACTTGCGATAGTGCGATTAAAACGTGACCATTGGATCGCGAACAATTGTGGCTGTTGGATCGCGGAAGTGGTCTCGCAACAATAAGTAGTATTTCAGGTGGATCAAAAGCCGTAAGCTGTATTGAAGGGTAGTCGCCCGATCCCATTCACCGTTCGACGCATAGCACAAGAGTGGAGAGAGAAAACCGCTTTATCGAGTAGTTATTCTTTGTGCTTGTGTCTCACCTGAAATCTCTGACAGCCGTCAGATCAAATGGATCGAGATCGATGGTCATAAAGGGTTATGCAAGTTGACTTATCGGGAAAAGGAATCAGTCGTTGATTTGATGGAAAGAGATCAACGGTGGATATCAAGAGGATTTGATCGATGATCGGACTTCGGGGGAATAGTGATTGTTGATATGCGATTCAATCTAGACCGTTGGTCCATTTAGATTGTGATCTACAGTGTACGACGAGCGCTCCAAATTTAAAAGGTAAAATTCATTGTTTTGGCCTTGTTCCAAAGGCATTTAGGTTATAAGGGAAAAGGCAGAGTTGTAAAGGAAAGGGAAACCGCAGGGTGATTGTTGAGGTTTATTAAGCCACTGTTTCCGCTACGTCATTTGTGGTATCAGAGCAGAAGCTAAGGTTGATTACAACAAAAATGCCGCCAAGGAGAGGAGTTGGCATTGGTCGAGGAAGCCCTGAAGCAAATGCAATTCTACTGGAAGAGATCTAGAGTCTGCGTACGAGAATGGAAACAATTGAGACTGCTCAGAGAAGAATACTTGATGAAGGAGCTGACAGTACTAAAGAAGAATATTCTGAGGAAGAAGAAGAGGAGGAAAATGAAACTACCAGAGTTATCAAGATGTTGGCGAAATTAGGAGGAAAACCAAAGATGGAAATTCCTACGTATGAAGGAAGTCTCAATGCAGAAGAGCTAATGGATTGGATCAGTTCATTGGACAAATATTTTGACTATGAAGAGGAAGCTGACGACAAAAAGAAGGTGAAATTTGCAGTTACCAGATTGAAGGGTCATGTAGCTATCTGGTGGGATAAGCTACAAACATCCAGAGCGAGACAAGGAAAGTCCAAGATCAAGCAATGGGACAAAATGGCGAATAAAATGAAAGCCAAATTTATTCCTAAAGATTATCAGTTAAATCTTTTTAAACAACTGTAAAATTTAAGGCAAAAAGGAATGTTTGTTAAAGAATAGACAAAAGAGTTTTATAGATTGAGCATTAGAGCAAGAAATGCATAAGATGACATGGAGAAGGTAGCTAGATATATCAATGGCTTAAGGTATGACATTCAGGATGAGATCAGCTTGTTGAGTGTAAAGACTATTGAAGATGCCTATCAAGCAGGTTTGAAGGCAAAAGGGAAGATGTTGAGAAAACAGAATCAGAGGAATAGAGGAAGAAGCTCAGTGAGAGGTAGAGGAACTACCAGACCAAGGGGACAACAACATCAACATGAAGCAAGCAGTTCAAGTAGCAGACCACCACAAAGGGGAGAATTTAATAGAGGAAGATTTACACCCAGAGGAAGAGGCCGAGGAAGAGATGTTCGGTTTTATACATTTGGAGAATGGGGACATGTGTCATGGGACTATCCTCATACTAAACAAGCAAGTCAGAGGAATTCAAATGTGATTGAGGCAAAGCCAGAACCACCTCGACTTATGGAAAAGGAAGAATCCCCTGAAGTAGGAGAATCCATGTTATTGAGAAGGACTTTTCTTAAGATAGAGAAGGAGATTGAAGAACCAGCACAGAGGAAGAATTTATCTAGAACTACCTGTAAATCAAAAGGTAAGTGTTGTAAAGTGATAATTGATAGTGGGAGCACTAACAACCTTGTTTCTACAGAGATGGTGGACAAGCTCGGATTAGCAAAGACAATACACCCTATTCCTTACAAAGTGTCATGGTTACAGAAGGGACATCAGATTATTGTGATAGAACAATGCAAGGTTGAGATACAAAATGGTACATATAAAGATGTGATATTATGTGATGTAATGCCCATCGATGTATGCCATGTATTACTAGGAAGACCGTGGCAATTTGATCGGAAAGCTATTCATGATGGGAGGAGAAACAATTATACTCTAGAGAAGGATGGGACTAAACATACATTGTTGCCATTGAAGGACGACACTGACAAAGGAACACCTGGAAGTAGTGTTACGTTGATGAGTGGGAAGGAGCTGTTACAAGAGGTTGAAAAAGGTGAAGAAATAAATTTTGCTATCATAGGGAGACCAAAAGTAATTTTAACTTCCATAAACTTGGATGATTTGCCTGAAGAGGTTAAAACTTTGTTGAATGATTTTGCTGATATTATTGTGGATGAGTTGCCAAATGCATTGCCACCGATCAAGAGTATTATTCATCATATTGATCTAATACCAGGACCAAGTTTGCCAAATAAAGCAAAGTACAGATTAACTCCTCAAGAGAATGTAGAAGTTGGACGACAAGTGCAGGAGCTGATGGATAAGGGGCTAATCAAAGAAAGTCTTAGTCCATGTGTCGTACCAACAGTACTTAGTCCAAAGAAAGGAGGTGAATGGCGAATGTGCACAGATTCTAGAGCCATAAACAATATCACTATTAGGTATAGATTTCCTTTGCCACATATGGATGATTTGATGGATTGCTTGAGTGGATCAAAATATTTCACTAAAATAGATTTGAAGAGTGGATATCATCAAATAAGACTTCGAGAAGGAAATGAATGGAAGACTACATTTAAAACAAACAGTGGGTTGTATGAGTGGTTAGTGATGCCTTTTGGAATCACTAATGCACCTATCACGTTCATGAGATTAATGAATGAAGTCTTGAAGGAATATGCAGGCAATTTTGTTATTGTTTATCTTGATGATATTCTATTTTTTAGTAAAATTAAGGAAGAATATCTAGAGTATCTTAAAAATTGGTTTTAATAACTCTGTAGAAAGAGAAACTACTGATAAATCTGAAGAAATGTAGTTTCATGAAGGAAGAGTTAATTTACTTGGGATTTGTAGTTTCTAAAGAAGGATTGAAAATGGATCTAGAGAAATTCCAAGCAATTTGGAACTGGCCTATTCCCATAAATATATTTGAGGTAAGGAGCTTCCATGGTCTTGCAAGTTTTTACAGAAAGTTTGTCAAAGGTTTTAGTCAGATTTGTGCACCAATTTTTGAAACAATTAAGGAGATCAATCAATCGTTCAAGTGGACAGAAGCAGCAAACAAAAATTTTAAATTGTTGAAGAAGAAAATCACAGGGGAACCAATTTTAGCTTTGCCTAATTTTGAAAAAGTATTTCAAGTTGAAATAGATGCTAGTGGAGTTGTAGTTGGCGCAGTTCTGAGGCAGGAACAAAGACCGATAGCGTACTTCAGTGAGAAATTGAATGAAGCAAAGAAGAAATATTCTTCTTATCATAAAGAGTTTTACGTTATTGTACAAGCCTTGAAAAAATGGAGACATTATTTGTTGCCAAAAGAATTCATATTGTATTCAGACAATCATGCCTTACAGTTCATCAATAACCAGCCGAAACTGAACCAGAAACATGCCAAGTGGGTATAATTTTTGCAATGCTATACTTTTGTGATAAAACACAAGAGTGGTAAGTCAAATAAAGTCGTTGATGCATTGAGTAGGGTAAGTTTTATTGTGCAAGAATTCAAAGTGGGTGTTGTAGGATTTGAGGAAATGATTGAAATGTACAAAGATAATGCAAATTTCAAAGATATCTATGCAACATTTCAAAATCCAATAGTTCATAACAGAGGTCAGTGGTTAGATTATCTTATCCAAGGAGGGTTATTGTTTAAAGGTAACAAGTTGTGCGTTCCCAAATGTTCTATGAGGGAAAACATAATAAAGGAGAAACATAGTGGAGGATTATCTGGTCACTTTGGACAAGATAAAACCTTTGCTCAGGTGAATGCTTTCTATTATTAGCCAAATATGCAGACTGATATTAAGATATTTTTTGAGAATTGTAGGATATGTCAGCATGCTAAAGGGAGAAGCCAGAATACAGGATTGTACCAGCCATTGCCAATACCAGACCGACCGTGGGATGCAGTTAGCATGGATTTTGTTTTGGGCTTACCTAAAACTCAAAGGGGGAATGATTCTACTTATGTTGTAGTATATAGATTTTCCAAGATGGTACATTTCATTGCTTGTAAGAAGACTAGTGATGCAACACATATAACTAATCTATTTTTTTTCAGAAATTGTACGATTACATGGATTACTTATAAGTATTGTGGTAGGGAATTTCTACAGAACTCTTTGGAAGAAACTGGGAGCTAACCTCAATTTTAATTTAGCATACCATCCTCAAATAGATGGACAGACCGAAGTAGTAAATAGGGGCTTGGGATACATATTGAGAAGTTTAGTGTACCAAAATTTTAAGCAGTGGAATTTAGCACTAGCTCAGGCTTAATTTGCTTATAATGATACTCCAAACCGAAGTACTGGAATGAGTCCATTTCAGATTGTTTTTGGAATGAATCCAAGAGGTGTGTATGAGCTCAGACATTTGGGTAAACAAGAGACAAGAAGTGTAAATGCTGAAGAGTTTGCAGAGCAGATTCAGAGACTACAAGAAGATGTCAAAGGCAGATTGCAGGAAAGAAGTGACAAATACAAACCGATAGATATGAAAAGAAGAGAGAAAGAATTCCAAGTGGAAGATTTAGTGATGGTGTATTTGAGAAAAGAAAGATTTCCTGCTAAAACTTACAATAAACTAAATATGAAAAAGATAGGACCATGTATTATTATAAGAAAGTTTTCAAGTAATTCTTATGAAATTGAATTGCTAGAAGGGATTGGGATATCACCTATATTCAATGTTGCAGATTTGTATCCATACATAGAGGCAAAGACAGAGCTACAAGAGGAAACTACAAGAGATGAAGTTCAAACTGTGAACTGGGAAGAACAAAGGCCAAATATAGTTAAGAAAAAGGTGGAAGCTATTTTGGAGAAAAGAGTATCCAAAAGAACCAGAGGACAGACTTATTTCCAATATCTAGTCAAATGGAAAGGACAGGTAGTGGAGGATGCTAGCTGGTTGACAATAGAATAATCGCAGAAGTATGGAGTAAGTCCTGAAAATTTGAAGGACGATTCTTTTCTTCCCCGGGAGTCTGATGCAACAGCATCTGGACTTAGCCAGAAATGTGAAAGTTTGTTCACATGTTGTGGCTAAACAAGTTGAATTTCATTGACCTGATTGGTCAAAAGTCAGTTTTACTGAGAGGGTTGGATCTCTCAAGAAATGAGTTGTATTTCATTATTTTAATAGTTGGAAATTGTCTTATTTTAGGTTCAAAGATAAGTTGTTAGCATAGGTGTGTGGTAGAGCTAGGAATTAGAGATTTGCTATTAGATTGATTAAAATAGGGATTGAGTTGTTAGGCACAGAGTAAAGTGATATTCGATTGATAAAATGAAGGTAAAAATGTAATGAAAGGAGGATTGAGTGGAGTGAGAGCGAGAATAGTGTGTGGATTGTGTTTTGAAACATAGGTCTTTTATTTGTGTAACCGGGCCAATGCCGAGACTTTGTAACTGTTTTATTGTGAATAAATGATGTTGTGCATATGACTAATTATCAAGCCTACGGAAACCCTTGTTATGCTTTCAGATTCTTTGCATTTGGGGAAGAGTGATTATTCCTTATTTGTTTATGTTTCACACCTAAATCATATGATTGATAGAAGTCGGAGGGTTTTGTATAAATCTCATTGTTTGATGCCCACTTTAATCCGAGTCATTGGATCACCGATATCAGATCGGCAAAGTGTGTTTACATGGTTTTGGTCCTGCAAGCGAAAATCCAATTTACACTAAGAATCAGTGCAAAACATAGATCGAATCTGAGATCTACACTTGCAATATTATAAACGGAGGCTTTTTAACTTTATCGGTCCGTGGACCTCAATCGCATCGCAACTCTGAAGCGAACGAAGCCTGGCCAAGTGGACTTGTGACTTGTGATCGTGCGATTCAATCGTGACCTTTGGATCATGAACAATCGTGGTCGTTGGATCGCGAAAGCGGTCTCGCAATAGTAAGTGGTATTTCGGGCGGATCAAAAGCCTTAAGTTGTATTGAAGGGTGGTCACCCGATCCCATTCACTGTTCAACACGTAGCACAAGAGTGGAGAGAGAAAACTTCTTTATTAGGTGGTTATTCTTCGTGCTTGTGTCTCAACTGAAATCTTTGACAGTCGTCAAATCAAACAGATCTAGATCGACGGTCATAAAGGGTCATGCAAGTTGACTTATCAGGAAAAGGAATCAACTGTCGATTTGATGGAAAGAGATCAACGGGGGAGATCGAGAGGATTTGATCGGTGATTGGACTTCGGGGGAATAGCGATTTCCGATATGTGATTTAATCTAGATTGTTGGTCCGTTTAGATCGTGATCTACGACGTATGATAAGTGCTCCAAATTTAAAAGGTAAAATTCATTGTTTTGGCCTTGTTCCAAAGGCATTCCGGTTATAAGGGAAAAGGCAAAGTTGTAAAGAAAAGGGAAACTGCAGGGTGATTGTTGAGGTTTATCAAGCCATTGTTTCCACCTGCGTCAACAATACTTGTAAGTAAACATTTGAGGAAAAGGAGAATCTAATTAATAACCCTATTCCAGCTTTCCCAATAAACAATTTAAGGATAGGACGCATATACGAATGTATAATATATTGTTTAATAGCTTTAAAAGTATCTTGTAAATATTTGAACCCTTAGATTGATAAACCCAAGGGAATAATATTAAACCAAGGGGATAAAAACCTTAAGATAAATATTGTAAACCCTAAAATAAACATGGTTGACCATGGCTGACCACGGTTGATTTTCATATTGACACAATATTTGTCACAATGTGACATTGGACTATGCTTGACCACGATTTATTTTCATATTGAGACAACCTTTGTCATAATGCGACAATGGACAATGGTTGACCACAATTGATTATCCTATTGAAATAATGCTTGTCACAATGCAACATTGGACAATGGTTGACCATGGTTGATTCTCGTATCCAGACATTCATTGTCATAATGCGACGTTGGACCATGGTTGATTGACATTAGACCATGGTTGCACATGGTTTACCATGATTATAAGCCCAAGGGATTTATATTAGCCCCAAGGATTAATATTATCAACCTTATTAATCATATTATACACTATGAATATGAACCCTTAGATTTATAAACCCAAGGGATTCATATTATAAACCCGAGGAATTAATATTATAAACCCAAGGTATAGAAACCCTAAGATAAATATTATAAACCCAAGGGAATAATATTAAACACAAGGGATAAATATTACAAACCCAAGGTATATAAACCCTAAGAGAAATATTATAAACCCTAAAATAAGCATGGTTGACCATGGTCGACCACGGTTGATTTTCATATTGACACAATCTTTGTCATAATGTGACATTGGACTATGGTTGACAATGATTTATTTTCATATTGAGACAACCTTTGTCACAATGCAAAGTTGGAAAACGGTTGTCCATGGTTTATTTTTGTATTGAAACAATCTTTGTCACAATGCGACATTGGACCATGGTTGAGTGACATTAGACCAGGCTTATGCATGGTTGACCATGATTATAAGCCCAAGGGATTTATATTAGACCCTAGGATTAGTATTATAAACCTTATGAATAATATTATACCCTAGGAATATGAACCCTTAGATTGATAAACCCAAGGGATTGATATTATAAACCTAAGGGATTAATACGAAAACCCCAAGGGGTTAATATTAAACCCAAGGGATAAATAGTATAAACCTAAGGTATATAAACCCTAAGATAAGTAAAATAAACATGGTTGACCGTGGTTTATTTTCATATTGACACAATCTTTGTCACAATTCGATGTTGGACTATGGTTGACCATGATTTATTTTCATATTGAGACAACCTTTGTCACGATGCAATGTTTGACTATGGTTTACCATGATTGATTTTCATATTGAGACAACCTTTGTCATAATGCGACATTGAACAATGGTTGACTATGGTTGATTTTCATTTTGAGACAGTATTTATCACAATGCAACCTAGGACCATGGTTGAGTGACATTGGACCAAGGGTACGCATGATTGATTTTCATATTGACACAATATTTGTCACAATGCAATGTTGGACCATGAGATAATCTTTGTCACAATGTGACCATTGTTATTGACCATGGTTTATAAAATTAACCATAGTTAACCATGATTGATTTTAATATTGATACAATCTTTCTCACAATACGACATTGGACCAAGGGAATAATATCATACCCTAAAAATATGATCTCTTATTCTAAAAATATGATTATGTTAAATTTTAAGTGTAAATTTAAATCTAGTTATTATATATAACATTAAATTTATATTCACTAAATTCCTTATGTTCAAATTTATTTATGCATTAAATCTAATTAAATTTAAATTATCATTAAATTTTAAATTTATGTTTATTTAATATAAATTTGTTTCACACATTTAATTTAATTTATTTTCTTTCAGCAAACACTACTTAACTGTACATTACCCATCAAATTTAATTAAATCTAAATAGCTCCATATTTAGCGACTTAAATTCTCAAAAGACACCCCATAAGCTTGTGTGTAAAACATAACCATATAAGCTTTTAATGGGATTTGCATTTAGCATGATATGAATTAAAGACAACAACTATTTTATTTATTTAATGTTATAATAAACTTATGGGAGGTAGTCAATTGACGACGACTCCTATTTCAAACCCTATAGCATTTTAAATGCGGCCTGACATGGCCGCTCGATACCCAGAGCATATTGATCTCCGTTTCTTTTTCAATGGCAGTGGCATGGCGGCGTGTTATATCGGGGTATCGAGCGGCCATGTCAGGCTGCATTTAAAATGCTATAGGGTCTGAATAGGAGTCGCTGTCAATTGACGCACGCTGGTGAACTTGGGAAATCGAGCCTAAACAACATCATGACAAAGCTTTTTAATCAGTTTCAATTGACGCATGTTAGTGAAATTGGGAAGTCGAACTTTCAGATCACGAATTTGTGCAGCAATGGGGATGATAGAAAAACATGGCATTAACACCTAGATCTCTAGATCTATGAGCATGAATTGCATGTGGTATAGAGTATGAAGCCAACATTTACAAGCATGAACTATATTCTGTGAAAATTGAAGAAATCAATACGAAAAATTGACACTATTACACGAGATAACTTTTAATACATTTTTTTTGTCTTAGAAAGTCATTTTTTATTTTAGTTATTTTACATTAAAATTTAAAATCAATTTTATTGTTTTAAATATAAATTTGAAGACAAAAAAATTTTGAGACAAAACTTAATATTTAAAACAAAAACAACTTGAGACAAATATATTTTAAGACAAAACTTTATGTTTAAGACAAAAGTAGAGTAAGACAAAACTTTATATTTAAGATAAAAACAGTTTGAGACAAAAATATTTTAAGACAAACATTATATTTAAGACAAAAACAATTTGAGACAAAAATATTTTAATACAATTCTTTATACTTAAGACAATGCCAATTAAGACGAAATCCATTTAAGACAATTAACAATTAAGACAAAACGATATCAATTCAAGCCAATATTATCTACTAGTACAATCACATTAAAGAACTGATTGTGGAACTATGGAAAGGGTCGTGTTTGATGAATAATTGACGGTTGAAGCTACCACTCTAGCAGAATGTTATGAAGCAATAGTTAGAATTGCTCATGTAGCAGTGCGCAATCTAGAAACAATTGATTATTAAGAAGAGGATAAATTGATTCATGAGTTTTTGATGAGAATATCCACTAACAACATAACAGTGGAAGATGGCCTCAATGCAATTGAAAACGAAGAGACGAAATAAGAAGCAAAAAAAGCTCTCACTACATAGCATAATGAAGATGTTTTTAATTTTTGAGTTTGCAAGTAGGCAGGACAACAATCCTGTTATAGTTATACCTAAAAGAGAAGATAAAGAAAGAGATGTAGGAAAGGGCATGGAAGTTTACGAAGATGAAGAAGAAAGCATTAAAACAACCTTTCAAAAATAGAGTCAAGAAGAAATCAAATTCTACTATCAAGGAATATGGCAAAAGAAAGATGAAGAATATGAAGTAGAAGAATCATGTCAAAGTTCATAGTTTGAAGATGAAGAGTTGTGGTAGTAGTCCATGATTGAATGAATCTTTCAAGAGGAAGCTATAGAAGATAGGTTTTGAAAGACTAAATTGTTTTTTAGAACAAAGATAAAAGAAGTCAAAGAAAAATTGCAGTAGTAGCAAGTGAAGAAATATGGAGCTTACATCAAGAAAGTACAAATGAAAATGAAGCAGTTTCAAGGGTATAGATTATGGAAGAAGTGAAAAAGAAAAAACTACATTGTAAAAAGTTTCTGAGTCAAGTTTTTATCACAATTGAAGCATGCCTAGTTGAGTCATTATTAAGTTAAGTTTAAGTCATATGGTTGTAATTAAGGGGGAGTTTTAGAAATCGTAATTATTCCCGTATGCATGAAATGCATGAAAAGTAGAGTTAAGTTAAAGAAAGCAATTCAAGTCTAATATTAGAAGTCAAGTGAACTAGAGTTAAAAGGTTAATGCTTTGTTTATAAAAGCTTAGTCAAGAAAAAAAAAAATTGAGTTAAGTAAAAGGAAAGTTAGAAAAGTTTACTTAAAGCGTGAAGCCTTAGTTTGCATGAGGAAAGGAAAGTTAAGGTCTGCATGATTCCATATTTAAAAACTTTGGTGTTTATATAATTGTGGTTGGGACATTATAGTGTGAAGCAAGAAGAGAAAATAGTCATAGCTTGGTGGATGTATATGAGAAAATAATTAATGAATAGAAATTATTTATTCAAGCAGAAGCTTCTATCTTTATTCATCTTGTGTTTTCATGCTTATCTTTGCCTCTAACTAATAAGAACTTATCTCCCTACACTTTTTCATGTAAGAAAATTGTGTCATGACTTGTCCAATGACCCACCTAATCATGCTAGACATTGGGTGATTACACATTATCCAAACCCATATAAAATTATGCATTTTCCCTCCAAATCATTCACCGAATCTTCATCTCATGTTAACACTTATAATATAAATAGTACTTGGTCAATTGCTTGTTGCCTTAGCGTCCTCTCTTGTCACATTTACAAGGAATCGTTCCAAATTGAAGAAGGTTGCATCCTTCCATTTCGAATGGGTCAATGTTCTGTATTACAAACTTTTCCCAAATGATAGTTTGGCCCAACCCGTCTCAATAGTCATTTGTGCTCCTTTGTTCTCATCTAAATCATGCGTTATCCTACCATGTCCAATCTAATTGATTCAGCTCATGCTAATGGGTGTCTCTCTACATGCTTGCATGCTACCCTCATTCATTCATCCCACGTGCTACACATTACCCTTATCTTCAAACTAGACTTATTCAATCGTCTTGTGTGAGCCCATTGATGCTTCACATGCCATAAAAAGGAAAACTAATGTCTAAGGATTGTGTGTGTTATCATTCCTTCATATGTTTACTGCTCTCATTTACCTAATATGATTATTTTAAGTGTCATCTTATTAGGCTAAGTTTGTAAATCTGAATCAAATTGTGTTTTGCATTACGAGAGGATATGAATATATACAAGGAGAGGGAGAATATTGGGTTTCATCTCCCAATTTCTCTTCATATTCTAACGTCATTTATTTTTTTTTCTATTTACAATATTTTCATAAGTTTTCCCAATCCCAAAGATTAGGTGTCAACATTCTCCCCTTAATCTAAAGGGACATTGGTGAGTCCAAGCATCATTTTGAATCTTAATTTTTTTTTCCTCCCAAGCGCTTTGGTGAAGATGTTTGAAATTTTTCGTTTGTGGAAAAATATCGTAGTTGGATTGTTTGGCCTCAACATGATGTTGAATTAGATGATACTTTGTATTGATGTGCTTCGATCGATCATGAATCTTTGGCTTCTTGGCCAACTTTATCGCAAAAGTGTTTTCAATCAAAAGATGAGTTGAATGAAATTGTTTCTCCTGCAAATCTTCTAGAATTTTCCTGAGCCACACGATTTCCTTTGTTTCTTCAATTGCTCCCACATATTCTACTTTATTTGTGGAATCTACTAGAACTGACTATTTGTGTGACCTGTAGGAGACAACTCTTGATCCAAGACTTGTAACATAACCTAAAGTAGATACTTGATTTATTTATCTCCATCAAACTCTGAATGAGAGTATCTAATCAACCTGAAGTCACTCACATGTGTATACTTGAGTCCAAAGTCTTTAGTTCCCTTCAAGTAATTTAGAAGTATTTTTACTGCAAACCAATGTCCCTCACAAAGCTTTTGCATAAACCTAGAGAGGATTCCAACAATATATGAAATGTCTAGTTTGGTGGTAGTCAAGTAGTTGATACTTCCTATGAGTTGTCCATACTTTATTACATCCCTAAATTATTTTCCTTCAATGGATGTGAGCTTTAAATTTTGTTCCATTGGAGTAGTTAAAGGATTACACTCATCCATTCCAAACATGTTCAATAGATCTCCAATGTACTTCTTTTGAGAGAGGAGTATAAACTTTGAATTTTGGGTTACTTCAGTACTAAGATAGTAGTGAACATAGCCCAAATCTGTCATTTCAAAACCTTTCCTCAGTTCTTTCTTTATGGATGAAATGTAGTTCTCATTGTTCCCTATCATCAAAAGATCATTTACATACACCACAAGATACACAATTGTTTTTCCAGCTTTATTGAAAAACAAAGTTGCATCATCAAGATCATAATGTTTGAAAATGAGTTTTAAAAGATGCTCAGTGAACTTCCTGTACTAGGCTTACAGTGCTTGCTTGATACTTTGTGTTCCTAGCCCTTCACAAGCATGCATACTTTGTGTTCCTAACCCTTCACAACAAAGCCTTTTGGTTGGGACATTGAAACATTCTCTTTCAGATATCCATTCAAGAAACCAAATTTTACATCCATTTGATGGACTTTCCAACCGTTCTGAGCTGCTAAGGCAAAGAGTGTCCAGATGGTAGCCCATTTTGTTATGGGGGAAAAGTATCCTTATAATCAACCCCTTATTTATGTGCAAAACACTTTGCTACAAGCCTAGATTTATGCTTGTCAAGTGAGCCATCTTCTTTATACATTTTCGTCAAGACCCACTTGCATCCTATTGGTTTGGTTCCTAATGGAGGATAAACCACCTTGCAGGTGCCATTCTTTATCAAAGTATCATATTCTTTCTACACGACTTCTTTTTATTCATCATGAGAAGCGACTTCTTTGAAGGAGTTTGGTTCAAAATCTATAGACAAATTTAGTTCACAATCATAAGAAACATCCATATCAATGAGTGAATCAGGATCATCTACATCATCTCCATTATGTCTCATTGAGTTTCTTGTTCTTGTATTTCCAAACTCATCAGGACGAACACTTTCAAGTGTCTTTGTCAACCATTTTGGAGGACCTTTCTGAGATGGTCCAGGTTTCTTAGTTGATTGAGATGGGGCTAAATCGAAATTTATTCTCCCAATTCTATCAATCACATCACTCAAAGTGTCATCTTGATCAGTGAATGGAGCTTCATGTGGGGGAGAAAATGCTTTAGAAGGAGATTCCACAGATTTTCCAGTATAGGGATCTCCCCTTCAAGATGTGGAATCTCATTATAAAAATCTTAAAAAGACTTTTCATGTTTGAATCTATCAAAGCGATTAAGCTGCCGCTCAACAATGTCATCAATTGAAAGATTCAAGAAAGATAACATCTCTAGATATTATAAACCTGATATTTACTTCATCATAGAGACGCTATTCTTTGGAGGTATTTTCATACCCCAAGAAAATACATTTGTGACTCCTTGCATTGAGTTTGTTTCTTTGTTCCTTAAGTATGAAGGCATAACAAGTGGAACCAAAAACTCTGAGATGCTTCATCGTAGGAATGTGGCCATATGAAATTTCATAGGGAGTCTTGTTTCTGATACCATGAGATAGACACCTATATAAACAACACATAAAATTACATCAGCCCAAAACATCAACCTAACATTCTTGAAAATCATCATGTAACATACCATATTTAAGACTGTCATGTTCATTCTTTCATCTACTCCATTTTGTTGGGGATTATAAGGCATGGTTGTTTGATCTTCGATCCCATGCTGGTGAAGATAGTTTTCAAATTCATTTGAAATATATTATTTTCCGTTATAAGTGCAAATAGAGCCAACATGAGATTGTGCATCATTTTCAATCCATGCATGAAAGTTATTAAATATTTCAAATGCTTCATAGTTGTTCTTCAATAAATAAATCCATCACATTTTAGATTATTCATCAATAAAGGTCATCATATATTATTTCCATTTGCAGAAGGAACAAGCATAGGGCCACGCAAATCAGAATGAATGAGTTCAAGCTTTTTATGTGCTCTGGAATGAGAACCATGAAATGATTGTTTATTGTGCTTTCCTGAGATATAAGCATCATATTGCTTAAGTTTACTAGGAATAATTGGCAAACTAGTAACACCATTTTTCTTCAATAAATTAAGGTCCATAGTTCATATGCCCAAATCTAGCATGCCATAAAAGACTTGATGGAAGTGTATCTTCACCATAATGATAACTGTATGATTTTTTTTTTTTTATTTTTTGTAGGAGCATAGGTTCCTTGTAGCTTTAGAATTCTTTCGTCTCCTAACTCATTCATTACAAGTGAGTGTTTTATGCTTTTTTGACCTCAACCTTGCCATAAAATATATGAATGGAGTGTCCTTGTTGGTGGATGTGGACAAAAGACAACAAGTTTCTCCTCAACTCTGGGAGGTATATAACATCGTGTAGAATAAAGTCTGGAAGTCTGGAAATTTGATCCTAATGTTTCGAAGCCTCGATGACTTGATTTTTGACTTGTCTACAAAGTATACTACTCCATCAACATTACTAGTGAGTTTTTCAAAGAAATATCTTCTTAAAGGCATGTGGCATGTTGCTCCTAAATCAAGAAACCAAGCATATTTCCATGAAGCAAGTGAAGCATTAAATAAGTCTTTAGTTACTCCAATGTTGCAATGTGCCAAAACATAATGAGCAGAGTTCAGGTGCTTTACCTTTCACGTTTCCAAGTGTTTTAACATTTTCAATGAAGGATTGTTTAATACACCTACCATAAGCAACACACTGTTGTAATAATTTATGATACCAAACAACATATAGTGATGAACCAACACACGGTGATGAAACAACGAACCAACTCGACATCAACGCAGATTATAGGGTTAGAATTCTAATGAACAAGTGTTCATCAACGTCCAGATGAAGAGTCTAAAACTCAATGGAGCATTCAGTCCTCTAGAAAATTCAATGTCGCAGATACATAGTTCCAACACACCATTCAATTCAGAGCTTGCTCAAACCAACACACCACAGGATCTACATGGGTCGAGGGCACAGAAGCTTGATGTCTACATGTTAGCTCTCAGCGTTAGGCAACGTTCATTACTTAAATCAATTGCAACAATACTAGGCAGGTAACGTCCAGTCCAATATCAAACATTGCCTAACACTTCAAAAAGCCTAATATAAAATTTCCACATACCAATTTATTGAGAACAAATTAGATCTCTTCTTTAGCACCTCCGGAGTGGCTTTCATATAATATTTTATTTAGAGGATTACTTGGTAAGAAAATTTTCTGGGTTATTTAATTAATTTGTTAGACTATTGACTAGTAATAGTTCTCCTAAGGGCTATAGAAGTAGGGTTCATATTTCAACTTGTATTATATGGTTTCAAACCCTTTTTGTCTCCTTCAAGGGGGTTTCTTTAGGTCTTCAAAAATACTTCTTTTTTCTAACTAGATGGATTGTTTCTTTCGCACATGCATGGCAACATAATTTCCTAGGTTATTTAATTGATCTATCAGACTATTGACTAATATCATTTCTCTTATTAGAGGGTTGCATAACTAGGGTTCATATATTAGCTTATATTTGATGGTTTCAAACCCTTCTTTTTCTCCTTCAAGCGGGTTTCTAAAGGTCTTAAAAAATACTTCCTTTTGCTAGCCAGATGGATTATTTCTTTCACACATGTATGGAAGCATACTTTGCAAATCATATTGTAATAATCATGGCTTACTTCCACATCTCTTTGACTAGACACATACATTTTATATGCCTTTGAATTTTCACTATAGTCAACGAATATTCCTTTCTTCCCATAACCTTCCAACTTATTCGTCTTCTCTTTAGGCACATGAAAACATATCGAACCACAAAATATTCTAAGATGAGAAACATCATATTTCTTCCCAGTGAAGACTTCCTCAGGTGTCTTGAAATCCAAATCTTGATGTGGGCTCCTATTTTGAACATATACAATAGTGTTAACAACTTCTCCCCATAAGAACTTTGGTAGACCTTGATTAAGGAGCATGGCACAAGTGGCTTCCATGATTGTTTGATTATTTCTTTAAGGAACACCATTCTTCCGAGGAGTGTATGCAAAACATGTGTCCTTGTTAATGCCAACTTCTCTGCAAAATTCATTGAATTAATTTGATTCATATTCGGTTCCATTATTGGTCCTCAATATATTTATTTTCTTCCCTATTTGATTTTCCACCAATTATTTGAAAGAACGAAACTATTTGAATACTTCATACTTCCCCTTCAAGAAAATAAATCAATGTTTTACGAGAGTAGCCATCCACAAATATTGCATAATATGAGTATCCTCCCAATGATGTTACCGGTAACATTCTAGATAGGTAAAAATGGACCAAATGAATAATATTACTTATGTAGCTCTCACTAGAATGGTATCGTCCCTTTTGTATGTTTCTCAGTTGCACAACACTAACAAACACCGTCACGCTTTATGTTAAACTCAGGCATACCTATGACCATCTTCCTTACCCTAGGTAAGGCTTTGTAATGTAAATGGGAAAATCTCTGGTGCCATAGCTCATATTGAAGTGAAATATCACTTGCCAAAGCTTCCAAAGGGCTTCCTCTAATTTGATAGATACCATCAACCCTAAATCCAAGAGTTAATGCATCTTTACGATTTTTCTACCAAGAGCATACCTTTCCCTCAATGAATGCTACCTTGAAGCCTTTGTCTTCCATCACGGAAATAGACACCAAGTTCTTCTTCAAATCAAGCACATACAACACTTCTTGTAGATTTATGGTTTGACCTTGATTCAAGTGAAGAGTGTTAACAGCTACCCCTTTCACAGGGTAGGTGGCATTATCTCCAAGTATGATATTTAGATTAGTATTATTTTCAACCAAATTTGAGAGGGCCTCTTTCTATCCGGTGAAGGTCCTTGAGGCTCCACTATCAATCAACCAATGATCCAATGTATCTGAAGGAGAGACATTAGATAGAGCGAAAATAAGATAAAACTCATCTTGTTTTTCTAGAACATTAATTTCATCATACCTGGAATTTCTTGTCCTTCTGGGAGGTGGACCATTTCCATTTTGAGGAATGGGAACATTCCTCTTTCCTTTGTAGTGGAACATGTTATTCTTTTGATTTCCATTGCCTTTGAAACTATTGTGGCTATTTTTGTCATCATCCCTTGGAGTATTATTCTTGTGAGGACACTCGCTAGCATAGTGGCTGAACATGTTGCAATTGTAGCATCTTCCTTTTCTTCCTTCCTTGAATCCCTTCTTGAATCCTTGACGTTTTCTCCTTGGACCTACATTATTCTTCCTCTTTGGATGAGAGGAGAAGGCTATAGGTTCATTTCCATTGGAGGGCTTATCTCTATCCATAATCCCTATTTCCTCTTGAGTGGATCTAGCTAATAACTCATCGAAACCATGTATCTTGTCATTGTTGAGAATGTTGACGATAAATACATCCCATGGCCTTAAAAAACCTCCAAGTGTAATGAGAGTGAGCTCCCTATCAACAATAGCTTCTCCAACAGATAGAGGTCATTCTTGATTTGTGTTATTCTCATGAAGTAGGATTGGATAGACTCCCCTTTATTCATTTTGATATCTTAGAATTTGTTTTTGAGAAAGAGGGTTTGATTTGCATTGTTCACTTTGAACATCCTAACCAACTTATCATACATCTCCTTAGATATTCCTAAATCAGAAATAAGGGGGACCAAATTCTTTTGAATGGAGTCAATGATAATTTTCTTATCTTTGACCTCACATTTTCTATACTTTGTCTTAGTAGTAGTTGGTGCATTTGAAGGAGGCTCCAACACTTTTCCCTGCACATAAGCCATTGCATCATTCTCTTCCAAAGTCAAGTCCAAAATCATTTTCCATGCATGATAGCTATATTTATCATTGAGCTTATCACAATCAAATATTTCAAAGAAAAAAATAATGCAGTAATAGATGCCTTATCCAAGAGAATAGCTACCTTCTCCCTCATAAACGTTGTGGAAGACTAGAAGTCCCATATGTTGGTGGAATATTCAAAGAAATGGTCAACTTGTGAGATCCTTGATGGACAATCACCAAACAACCAGAATAGACTTTTCAATGCCATTATCTATTATAATGATCCGTAAACTTCTGTGGATATTCCACTCGACAACTTTTCACTACATATCTAATAATACGGTATTACAATACTGAAATTGTACACTATTACATTTTATTAAACTTTAAGATCTATGGATTTAACTGTAATTAGTTCATGCATACAAATATAAATGATGCAGAGAAGTAGAGAACGATAAAATAACCTCACACACATAAGACACAATATATGCTCTCTACTAAACCCTTTTGGGAAAAATCCCTGCTGGAAGATTGTAGAATTCCTGTAGAAACTTCGATAGATCTAGAATTCTAATTAAATTAAACGAAAGTAATTTGCTGATATTTAAGAGAGGAGAGAAAGAATTTGCTCCATAAAATCAATGTATTAAATTAATGAACAATAATAATACATGAGCAACCAAACCTCTAATCCCAAAGGGAGGTGGTTATATAGAACTTGCTGAATCTAGAAAACTAGGAAAAAACTATAAAAGACTAAGAAAAGCTAAAGGGAGGCCTAAAATAGCAACAATGACTCAAGACAACCTATGCCAACTATTAGCCACAAGGAAAGTATGAGGAGGGGCGAATTTCCCAAGGAAGGCAACTTTAAAACATGCTAAAATGGTCTGGGGAACCAAATCCCTTGATTTAAGGGGGAATCTTCATGTGGGGCGCCAATCCTCAAATAACTCAAGTGGATGAGGTGCGGTTAGGTGTGAACATGCACTTAGATGTCTAAATGGTTTAGAAAAGTGGTTGGACCAATATTTCCATAATATTAAGCCTTTAAAGGCAAAAAGCAAGGGAAAGTTGGTCCACTGAGCTAGTTTACCAAAAACCAAGTGTGAACATGATTTTTAGTGCATGTGGCTAAGTCAAGGATACTTAGACTGAAAAATAAATGTAGATGTTAGGATTATATTCCAACAGATGAGGCCGCTTCGCTCCCTTTTCTGTTTGGAAATATGGCTGCAGGTAAAAAGAAGTAATGCAATATCTTATGTCTTTTCCTGGAATCAACTTTCTACTTCATTGATTTTTGAGATCTTGGTTGTTTCTTTTATCACCAATTGAAGCATTAACCTATGTTGTTATTTTTATTTTTATTTTTAAGTAGATTTTTAATCCATTAACATATGGCAAAGGTAAAAGTAGAGTTCTAGAATCAAGTTTCACCTTTATTTATATTTGAGGTTTTGGTTGTTTTTTTCCAATAATCTTTAATTTATATATTGCTAAATAAGTTATTTGATATTGCTAAGAATTTTTTAAAGTATAATTTATTTTCAAAATAAAATGGAAATGCTATAACTATGAATTTTTAATTGAGATAAGGGAAGCTTATGAATAAATATTACATAGGTTATTAACAATTGACTAGTTATAAATAAATATAAGTATAATCTACTTCTTATAGGTTTTGAAGTTTTTTTAACATTTTTTTGTGTAAACTTTGGTACCAATTTGTTAGAGGTAATTTGTTGGAATCACAAATTTCAGTTCTGTGCTTTGCATAAAAGTGCTAAATCGATATATACAATCAAAATTGCATTTTAAATAACAAAAAATTACAACTAATAAGGAAAAAATTATTTACACCAAAAACTTCTAAACATAAAATAATTATACAACACCATAAATATATCCAATTATTTTTTAAACCAAACTTAAAAGACCATCTATAAAAACATATCTCTTATTTATTTATATATATATATATATATATATATATATATATATATATAAATAAATATTATTATGTGTTATAAATAATTTATAGATTAGACAATTCATTATTAAAAAAATTATTATCAAATTTATAAAATAATTTTATTAAAATTAATAAAAAAACTCCCACCATAACCAATACCATAAACACATCGAAAGCAACTTAACCAACTTTTAAGAACGGACCTATGGAGAAAAAAAAAAACAATTTGTATAAAAAAAATATTTAAAATATTATTATTATAAAATAATATAACAAATTTATTTATTTAAAAAAACAACAAACTTTGACCAAATTGATGATTATTAAGAATTAATAATATCATTTTTTTATTTTAAAAAAACACTTCCCACAAAGACGTTTCTTCAAAAAAAAAAAATGATAAAAAAAAAAATTTGGACGCATTTTAAATTCTCTGAATGAAAATTCTCTCAGTTTTTTAAAAACGAAATAATAAAATACGCTACCCTTTATCTAGCTGAAAAAGATGTACAAATTAAGTTGACACATCTGACCAAATTTTTTGAAGTTACTGCGTTAAACATTAAATCACTTACTTTCTTAATCAATGCTTCACATTTTTCATACAATAGTTACGCATTTAATGAGCATATGAGACAATGGTTACATATAGAGTTTCCAGTAATTTGATGTTATTAGTCTCGGTCATTTAGAGATAGCATGGACTATAATAATCGAAATGCGACATTTAACATTAATTTAAGCGGCTTATTGATCAATAACTAGTTATTATTTTCGATAACTAAATTTTGTTTACACAAATAATTTTGATAGTCTTATTTGGCCGAGGGAAACCATAAGGTTATATTCTCTCTTGATTTAAGGTTATATTCTCTGTTGGCTTTAAATCAGTCCCTCCTCAGAACAACAATGTTCACCGTTTTTTTACACGTACACGTAAGTGGCCACTGCTTTTTACATGTCCGTCTGCAGAAGACTTCTATCGCTTGCCACCTTTTCAATCTAGGTGGCATACCCCATATCAGTGGTATGATCGTTGAACCCTCTGCTATCGGCTGCCATAGAGTTGCCTGCCCAATTGCCCAGATTGGATACATGTCCTTCTGGCTGGCAATACCTACTGCTAGCTATGATCAACTCGCTATAAGTGGCAACGAGAACTGGCTACTGCTAGCTATGATCAATTGGCCTTAAGTGGCAACGAGAACTGGATCTTCTCCAACATAGAAGACTTCTCGAACATATAAGGCCACTGAGCTTAGCTACGGGTTATTAGACCTAGCCGACAAAAACTTGAAAGTCAGACCTAAACTTGAAAGTCAGACCTACAGCATCACAAGAGCCTCCCTTTCAGCTTGAAAGACAACAAGTGCCTTCAGCAGCATCACGAGAGCCTCCCCTTCAGCTTGAAATGCCACAGCCGCCTTCAGCAGCATCACGAGAGCCTCCCCTTCAGCTTCAAACACCACAGCCGCCTTCAGCTGCATCACAAGAGCCTCCCTTTCAGGTTGAAATACAACCTTCAACTGCATCACAAGAGCCTCCCTTTCAGGTTGAAAGACAACCGCCTTCCGTTGCATCACAATAGCCAACAGTGACAAATGATAGTGACAGGTAGGAATATAATAAACTTCATCAATTTTTTTTTTATATAGGAATTATTGCATATAGAATATACACTTATTGATGCTCTAAGGCTCTAAGACTCTGGCACTTTGAGTCAATTTATTTATTAATTATGCAATTAACAAACACAATCTTGATGGAGGATAATTATGCAAAAAAATCTACCTGTGCCATATCCCCGTGATCGAGCCAATCTACTTTTTAAGGTTGTGAGCACAAATGTCAATTTAGTAGACATTCAAAACCCGGAGGATAAGTTGGATTTCCACTATGATATAAATATTGTTTTAATGTATAAAGCTTTGTATTCACAGGCAGAAGTAAATCGATCTCAAAAGTTTGAGAGACACATATATACTTATCAAATTTATGTACAGGGATTGAAATCGTGCATCAATTCCTTTTGGATCAAATCTGCATAGAAGACAAAGCAATTTATAATAAGTCCATGCAAACAAACCTGCAATCGGTCTCTTTATAATCGATTCCTAAAATGAAGCTACAGGTATATGAAGATATAAATCATTTCAAGTGCGTACTTCCAAATTAGTCTTGCATCTTCGAGTGTGGCTCTTGCAAGGAGTATAAGACAACGAAAGGATATAATTAAAGTCAAGCTATCCCATAAATTCAACATCTCCCTATACTCTATTTCTTCATAAAGCTTATGAAAGTGATTTTTAAAGTAAACCAGGAGACTTAGAGCATGTTTTCATTGAACTTTTTGGGCACACATATATGATACTCTCAACTCATGATAAGCTAACAAATATATGTTGACAAACAATAATGCAAACAGGTTACAATCCGGTGACATAGGAAAATGCCACTTTGTTTCAATGCACAAGCATGAACGAAAAACGTTACAAGATCCTTCAGATCTATTAATAAAACGCTTCAGTACTTCGAGAGACAAATGCCACACAACACTCCCATCAACAGCTCTTAATCGCATATTCGCCTTATACACTGGCAATTTCTGGGCAAAACTCAGGCTAGTTACAAAGCTTCTAAAAGCTCCGATTGACATACTTGCACGCACCGTAAACTATAGGGATCAAGGTTTCAGAAGTTCTCGGAACTGCTGATTAGAGGATTTTGTGTTAGGGCAGATGAAGGTTTGATCCCTACATCAGAAAAGAGGTTTGTGCCCTGTTGTCTTAGGTAGCTGGCTCGGTACTCTACAAACCATGTGAAACCCTACATACAAAATGTTTGTTGATTCTTCAAACACAAATTTCTATGTGGTAATTATGGTAATGATTTTGCCTGTGTAAAGAGAAATATAATGCAAATGAATGGGTAGTCATACAGCCCACAAGTCCCTAGCTTTAACAGTAGCGTCCGAGGGAAGACCAATGTCTACACATTTAGCAGTTATAGAGGCTTGAGAACCACTTCTGTTCCATAGTATTACAGCAACTTCGTTGTTGGACAGTGGCCCAGCCCATACCTGCAATCATTTATATGATACATATAGATATTGAGGAAAACTACGTCAAAATTAAGGTGCCAGATGGAATACCAGAGAAGACACGAGATTGAGTATACAGATTTTAAAACTTTACAAACACTCTACATAATCTTACTATACATGGTGCATCGAGTACAGATTTATAAAATTATAAAATTCTGAGACTCAATTAATTTTAACAGAAGCAAAATATTCTACATACAAAAACTTCATACCTCAAGGTCTCCTTGCTTTTGCTTGTTGACTTTCTTCCCTTGAACCCCTAATGGATCTACACAAATCGAAAAATGTGGGGAAACCCAATTAATCCAAAGTAATCTCTGAAACTAGGAATAAATCCGACCTTGATTGACATTAATCACTTCACTGTTGCTTAGAATCTCTAGGGTTTCTGGGGTTGCAAACCTTATATCATATCCAATCAGCAGGGGTGCCTGCACGATAAAAGTTTATCAACTAAAATCATGAGATAGACAGTAAAAACTGTTGGAATTTGACATTTTATATTTAGAGAGATACTCTGTTTTTCTTTATTTTTACAATTTTGTTCGTCAAATTTGCACTTTGGTAAATTTTTACCTTCATTAAAGCCCATATGTTATATGTTGAAGTGTGACTGGTATTCCACACTGCTCACCTCCAACATGTTCGGATCTGGTAGGCAACGACCAACTACAAAGTGCAACTTGTAAATAATCTATCATGGAAATATTAACAACAACTTTATGACCATTTATACGATATTGATAAAAGGCCAATTTACCATTCCATCCACTAGGCCCCGCATAAGCTGCCCACTGGTCCTTTTGGTACTACACTGAGGTAAATATCCTTTCTTTGAAGCTATACATGTGGCATAACCACTTCATATTATTTTATTGTTAACTATATTTCTCTAGTTAGATACAAAGATAATAGTTGATGTATATAAAAGAAGCTCCTCTCATTGTAAAATTGGTTAGAAGTTTGTGGAGAATACACTTTAAAAGCGTTTGTGTAGTTGGTATATTTAATCTGAGAATGGGGCTAGGAGAACCTGGGTTTTATAGCAAGGTGGCATGTCTCATGTGCATGATGTGACTTTAGTTGCTTCTCCCTCGAGTATATTTTTTACCTCTTTGATTTTTATTTAGACATTCTTATACCTAATAATTTTCCTTTTTATTTTGAACCATTGCTACAATACATATGATAACTCAAGCATGGAAGGAGAAGTGATGATAATGCATGAAAATTATGATGAAGTGATGGGGTGTGCAAAATGAGTAGGGAAAATGATGTAAAACACCTACCTTGGTTTCTAGTAGTTCAACTTGATTCATAAGGTGATACATTATCTAGAGGTAAATTATGAACAAACCATGGTACAACATGGTAAAAGACAAGAATTTAAAGTGTTATGAGCCAGTATAGAATATACCAATGATTACCATATATCACAACCCACATCCAAAAAGCAACATCATCATGTGTGAGAGGACGAACATAGAGTGTGCATCACAGTTTGGTATAATCTCTCTCTCCCAAACACTTGACATCACAAGGGTCAGCTAAGTATGTTAAAAACATCTCTGACAAATGTCCATGGAAATTCCATAGATCTCATTTATGGAACTGCTGGTTCTAATACAAAACACAAGTGAATTGATTCTCTAGCTACCTGACAAGTCAAAGGATAACAGGAAAAAAACAATAAAGAAAAAAAAAGATGACTTGGAGAACTTGGGAGTCAGACATGGACAACAATATTAGTAGGACGATAAACATCATTGATGATATTTCAAGATTTGCCAATTATATTCAACAATGCAACCAATCATTGAATCTGGTTATTGCTGAAATGGAAATTTCTTTGAAAGTTACATTTCATTCCTCACTCATCATCTAAATGGGGAGACTTCTAAGTCCACCAAACAACATGTTAGCAAAACAGGACTATTGTCGAAGGTCACTCCTTTTCTTGTCATCCTAATCTCATCAAAGACACTAACTTTTGAGGGCTCTCCAAACTGTTCAGAATAAACAATTTATTCTAGTATAATCAACAATACATTTGGTTAGCTCGTAATGCTAAATGTATCATTGAGCTGGATCTTAAACTCCCCAGCTTGCATGCTGGGCCAGTAAATGTATTCATGTAACTTTGCCACTTCCATGATTACCATGGACAATCTTTTAAAGACCAAGGGGAGAAAACGAGTGCTAGGAAACTTTTCCAAGTTTTAACATATGTTGATTGCAGGATTGATGAATTTCTTGTTGTAGTTTCCCTAGAGGATATTCAAAGCACACCCGTAGCAAGCACCATGTGATTAGATATTTTTGGATCTATATTTATTCCTTTGCCACGACAAGGAATAGACATTTTGTCCCTCATAAGTCGGCCACCTCAGAAGTTGCATGATACAGTTAGGGCATGTCATCTCAGTGATAAGTCTGAGGCGAATTAAATAAAATAATGATATCTGAGCCTGGTAGCAATTTAACAAGGTATCCATGACTCGACGTCTTGCAGAGTGAATGAGAAGGCTGTTGATTGGAGTTGAATTATTTGACAGTTATGATAACAATTTCATTGGTTTGATTAAAACATGTTGTGTGAAAATGCTTGCTCCTTGTCTTAAGAATGAAGCTTATCTTTACGTTTTGAACAATGCAAGGTGGGTAGAGGGAATTCATATCTCTAGTTTTGCAGACCACTTGGGCTTTTGATTGAGGGAAGTATGGAAGTGGTTTGCTATATAAATTAAAGTCTGCTCCTCATTTTTGCATACAGCCTTGAAAACTAGATCAGAACATACCCTGTTCACTTCATCTCTGAAAACAATCTCTATAACCTCTTTGGTCATGTATGTCACCTCTCACCGACAAGGAAGGCATGCGCCTGTTTGTTGACCTCAATCCAAATGCATCCAGGAGTTTTTTTAACTCCTCTGACTTTCATTATTTTTCTAACCTTTTCAATGTCACACCATCTACCAGCCATAGCATATATGTTTGAGAGAAGCACATAAGGTGCAGCATCTCTCACATCCAACTCAAAAAGGTGTTTTGCCACGGATTCTCCTAACTCTATATTGTTATGTATTCTGCAGGCTCCAAGAAAACACATCCAAATAGATGCATCGGGTTTGATTGTCATTTTATTGATAAAGCCTTCTGCTTCATCTAGCTGCCCAGCACGGCTAATCAGGTCAACCATGCAGCAGTAGTGCTCCATCGCATGTATGATGTGATAATAGTCCCTCATGCAATTGAAGTATTGAAGGCCCTAATATACTAGGCCCTCATAAACACTGGCATATGTTTTGAAGTTTGGCTTTCATACCCACAAGCCAAATTTTCTTGAAAAGCTCCATGGCCTCCTCTGCCTGCCCATTCTGCGATTACCCTGCAATCAACGCTGTCTAGGATACGACGTCTCGTTCACATATTTTGTCAAACAGATAGCGTGCATCCTCTATGCTACCACATTTTGCATACATATCTATCAGGGCATTCGCCACAAATACATTCCTCTACAATCCGCTTCTTTTGATCTCTTCATGAATGTCCAGTCCTTCTCTGATGTCTACAAAGTCCGCGCAAGCAGGGAGTACGCTGGCGAATGTGAACTTATTGGGTTGGACGCCTTCTCGCCGCATGAAGAAGAACAACCCTAAAGCCTCGTGGGCTACCCTCTGCCTAGCATAACCCGCGATCATCACAGTCCACGAATATACATCACGTTCGGGTATTTGATCAAAAACTCTGCGAGCGTCCGCCAGGCTCCCACATCTGACATAGACGTTGAGGAGAGTGTTGTGTAAATGTGTGACAACTGTAAATCCTCTCCGAGTGATTTGTGCATGGAGTAATTTTCTCTCTGCCAAATCCTTTTTCCGAATGCAAAACTGCAAGAGAGAGACATAAGTAAAAGAGTCTGTGTGGTGGACCATGGCAGGAGCGTTCACTGGATTCATGGGATTGGCTTCTGTGTGATGTGAAGTTGAATGGCAGGGAGTAGTCTACCTAGGTGGAGGAATTGGTGAGGAAACAGCCCGCGAGTTATTTCTGAATTCAAATTCCATGGTGAATTAACTTGTCGGCAGCAAGACGAGATGGAAATTGGAATGTCTGTTAGGAACTTATTAGCCGTCGACATTAATGTGGAGGGTGGCAGAACTAGACAGAAGTGGCGGAGGGCGGAGGAATTGCCGGCGGCTAGAGCCGGAGGTTTTTCCAGGCAGCGACAAAAACCGGGAAATTCCTCCGCCTCAGTAGACGACAGTTCCTATTTCAGACCCTATAGCATTATTAATGCTATGTCCTTACACTCACCTGACAGCCCCTTGACGTCACCGCGAGCATTGATCATGCATCCATGCATCCATCTCTTATCTTCCGGCGAATATGGGTCACCCAACTCCGGCGATGCGTGTTCCTGCCCGCCTCCAGCTCCGGCGATGCCGTGTTCCTGCCCGCCTCCACTTTGGTGTCTTAATGACGTTTACCAACCCACGCTTCGAGGCTCATAAACTCTACACCAATCATCCTCAATACACCAACCATCCTCAATACCTTATCGTTATCTGCTCAAATCCCACCAATTCAAAGAGTGCAACCATCGAACAGGAACACGGTAGAGCTCCGGTGAACAGACGTTGGTGATCCCCTGTAGCACTTCGAAGCTGGTAACGCTCTGTCTTGCGCCAAATTGTGCTTTGAATTACAGATTGAAGACCATGAAATTTATATCAAAGTCCTATACCGACCCCCCTCCGGCTATCACTATTCTAACCTTATCGCCAACCCTTAAAGAGGTTATGAGCTTATCCTGATAGAACCTCTTTGTCATAATCCGCAATCAACTCCTCTTTGCTTCAATTTACCCCAATGAAATTGAAGAATCCAGTTCACCTGGCTTAACAACCAAGAACCGTGTAAGGGACATGAACCTTTTAGACGAGAACAATCTCCGTATCGGCTACAATGAAAGGTTGCCTTTCCTTACTCGTAGGTTTGAGGGCTGGTATATGCCCAGGATAACGATGCTCCTTAACACTCATATCTTTCACTGCTTGTGGTGAACCACCACCTATGCTGGAATGAATTAATTCCCTCAGTTTGGTATCAATTTCCTCGTTGCTCAGAGGGGACTCTTTTTCAAGCCTACCAACATAATACACTCGAAGGAATAACCCTGATAGAACCTCTTTGTCATAATCCGCAATCAACTCCTCTTTGCTTCAATTTACCCCAATGAAATTGAAGAATCTGGTTCATCTGGCTTAACAACCAAGAAACCCGCTGTGTAAGGGACATGAACCTTCTGGATGGCTATTACTGTTCTGAGCTTATCGCCAACCCTTAAAAAAGCATATAATAATTAGTCTAGAATACAAACACAAATCCAGAATCTGAAAAATAAACATCGACTGAAACTAGAATTTTTAACCTTACACGTGTGGGTCAACAAATTTGAATCTTCATTAACCTGGAATGATGGGAGATCCAGGGATTCCACTGCTTTACGACAAGCAAAAGTGGCTTGAATTGGTGTCAAGGTCTTCGAGCTCTGTCTTGTCTTTTCTAATTGTAATTTCTTATAATAAATACAAAAATAGATCCTCACCTAAATGGTTTGCACCCACTCAGTCAGACTGCCAAGTTCCTTCACACCCAAATCTATGCTTTTTGCACTTTATATCATCTTCTGCCAAAGGCAAACCGCCCTTTTTCACTGCCATTGATTCATGGCCTATCATCATAGATTCATGAGTTGTTTTTTGACTAATTAAATTGTTTCATGTCTGGGGGTTATAGGGAAAGTTTGTAAACAAAATCTTCTTGAAATTGTTGTATAATTTTAATACTTTGAGTTGTATATCACTACTGGATGAAGATGTGTAGAACTTAAAAAACAAACGAATTCAGTAAATGATTAACCCACAAGTTATTTTGCATTTTTTATGATTTGCAGAGCATTACCAAACATTTTGGAGGTTGTCCTTATTTTGTGATTATATCACTTCTAGATGCAGACATGCCTAGAACTTAAAAAACAAATCATTTCAGTCAATGATTAACGCACAAGTTATTTGGTTGGTAAGCTATTGCCAATTTTTTAGCTCTAGTTATAGCTTCAAATGGAATCCGAAGTAGATCAAGTTGTCCTTAAACGAAGTAATTGCAATTTTTTATTTTATTTTAAATATTTTGTTTTATTTGTTTATCAACAAATAAATAGCAATTTGTTTATGTTTACCAAATTGCCACTTTAATAATAGTTTTCAAATTATGTATCATCGAAATATTCTCAATTTTCAATGAAAATTCGAGGGAATGTTCTATTTTAACTTCATAAAAAATGCCTTGTTTTCCGGCAATGATAGGAACATTATAATTAGGCATCTCTACTGTGTCTTCTTTGGAGTCAGACAAATTGTGTTTTTCAAACTGTGTGAATATAGTTCATTAATTTAAAATGATGTTAATTTTATTTATTTTTTATATATTTGAATATATATAATGTAAGCTTTCAATTGCCTTTTGTTATTGGTGATTTTAGAATAGTCCTAGCTTTTTAGTAAAATCAAATCTGAATTGAATTTAATAGCTATAGTTTTATGATATGTAAATTTTCTAGATGCGCGAAATTTATTTATACTTTAAAAAAAACTCAATTTATATAAATAGATTAGATTATTAAAATTAAATCAAAATATTAAACAATTATATTGCATTGTTTGTCGAACACAGTTTGAGATAGATTAAGCTTACTGGACTGTAGATAGGGAAGATAACAGAGAGGCTTGGATATTACTGAATTCACCTATTTTGCTAACTCTGTTCTTTCAGCGAATATACTGACGTAGCTCATCTGATTGTTTGGTAAATTGAAACTAGATTTGTGGATGCCACTTCATAAATGCAACAGTGGTATTGGAAAATATTTTGCCATCCTTCTAAATAAATACCTTTGCTTTTATATGGCACCTTTTAAAACGAGGATACCGAACATCCCAACAATGGAATTCGAACAAACATAAGACATCTTTCTTTTTTTTGTTATAGTTGTAAATGCCACACCTGTTTTTAGCACTTGGTGTTTATATATATATATATATGTGTGTGTGTGTGTGTGTGTGTGTGTGTGTGTGTGTTGGGGGGCATGTTTATATCTATTTGAAATAAGTCGTAAAGGTGTCATGTTAAGTGAAACACAAATTTAGTAAAAAAAAAAAAATTATAAACGATATCTTAACCATATATCTCATCATCAACTAATCTAAATTATAAATTAACTATAATATCTAATCCCTCTTTTTTTTTATTTTCCAAGAGCCGCCTATCCCAGCTAAAGTATAATATTACTTCCATTTTCTGAAAAGGAATGCTTGCTCGGTAAATGAGTTTAATGTGCAGGGTGTTTGAAAGAAAGTTGCAAATATGGTTGTAAGTGTTAATGTACACGATTATAGTTGAGAGCAAAGGTAAAGCACCCCAACTTTCATCCCAACCCAGCTAAATTATAATATAGGTGCAGTTGCTGAAAAGGAGTACTGTCCTAAAAAATGAGTCCTCAAAAATGAGTTTAATGACCATGGTATTGGAGGGAAGGTAGTAGATATGCCTATAAGGGTATTGGAGGGAAGGTAGTAGATATGCTGTAAATATTTTGGCCTATATTTTATAAAAGTTGATAGTTATGGTAACCACAAAAAAATAGATATGAATATATATTTTTACTTTAAAGTGTTTTTATGATGTTTTTAACAACACTATTGTTTACATATTCATTTATAAGGAAGTAAGAAAATGGAGGAAAATAGACATGAATGGGAGGTAACTATCAAAGGCACCAAGCAAGTGTTCACTTGTCTTGTTGGTGGCTGTACGGGGAACTTGAGTCGATCTAAGCTATCTGGCCTTAATCATCATCGGGCTACCACCCACAATCTCCCACCAATTCCTCCACGTCAAAGAGGTCGAGTAAGAGATGCAAATGCTACATGGGCGGTCAAATCAACAAGTGCAGTTAAAAGGCAAAATGCCAAAATACAATATGATTTAGATGCAAGGCTATGTCGTGCACGACAACAAGCATGTAAAAGATTTGTCAATGAAGAAATTCTTTCAGTTGTAAGTATTTATTCGTATGTGCTTTTTTATTAATATTGTCAATGAAGAAATTCTTTCAGCTGTAAGTATTTATTAGTATTTATCTGTATATGTTTTTTATTAATATTAATTTATTTTTGTGGACTAAATTCATTGAAACTTGTTTTCACAGTCAGTTGTTATATTTGATCAGCTTAATGATACTTCAAAGCAAAGGATTTGTGAAAAAATTCAACGTTGGGATCAGAGTCTACCTCATAGAAGTATGGAGACAATGAAGCGCACAGATATTGCTTTAAAAGAGAAAGTAAGGACTGAGGTTCCTGATGATATGGGGGAAGAAGGATTAGGTGGGCACAACCATGTATTAAACTTTGATGAAACTAATCAGGACAATGACAACATAGTTGAGTCCATTTTTTTGCATATATTAATTTTTTAGACATTTTAACATTAAATAATA
>APFE031314374.1:61630-74786 GCA_000404065.3 Pinus taeda
ATAATTGTATACTAATTTCTTATTTTTATTGATATGCATAGCCTAATCAACAAAATTCCCCAAGTTCAAGCCACCAACTATTACGACGCTCACCTAGATTTCGAGGTTTTCAAGGGGTTATTGGGCCAGTAAGTTTTTAATCCATATAACCTATTCCAATAAAAACATTAATATATAAATTGTTATGTTTTACCATAATGATGGGATGAGAAATGGATGTTTTGTATTATATATCGTTATCCTTGATTTGTTTTGATTATATGTGTGTGTGTGTGTTATTTCTTATTTATGGTGTAGGTGTTCCCTTTGGAACCATCACAATCAATGAAAACCCCTTGTCGAAGTCTTAAGAAGAATGGAAATGAAATGGTTCAAATGGTAGAACCATCTTCACGTCCAATGTCACAATGCAAGGTAAGATTATATTTATTTATACTCTTATAAATTTATCATATTTTTACATTTAATTCTATTTGAGTCATACTTATATCTATATATAATCTAATGTTGAATATACATCTCCTAAAACACCTTTGCACATGTATGATGGTGGAAATGATACTTAGCAAAAATCACATTCTCCTCAACCATTGCAGCATTCACCTAGACTTCAAGATAGATTAAGAGAGGTAAGTTATATACTTCATATCTTAGCTCATAATAACATTGACATATTTATGACTAGTTAATGCATCTTCTTTTCATATTCGTTACATGTTCCCCATATTCTCATTATATCTATATAGATTTTGATATTTATTGATAGCTAGTCAATGCATTGTCTTTTCATATTCGTTACATGGTCCGCATATTTTCATTATATCTATGTGGATTTTGATATTTATTGATAATGTTTTAATTTCCACAGAAAACAAAAAAGACAAATGTTGATGCTATGGTTAAAAGGACCAAAATCACGCCAAAGGACTTGAAAGCACGTGGGTTCAAGTCACACAAACAATACATAGAGCATATATGCTCAACTAGCATTGCTCTCACTAAAACCACTAGATTTGCTACTTTGAAGGCTAAACATTCCAGCAAGTTGTGATTGGAGGAAGTTACAAGCTCGAATCTTAAAAATAAATGTTAAATTTCTGCAAATATACTCGGGAGAACAACCTTGTTATTGAATTTACATAATATATGTATTTACTTGATATAGCAAGACAAAATTTCATATGTGAAGCCTTTGATCCAAAATCATTTTCGTAACACTACAAATTGTAGCCCACTGCATGTTTTGAAACCTCCACAGACAATATTTAACAAGTCTTTACAGGAGGATACCTTTGTACAATTAAATCGGATGGGAAGCTTCCATTTTAAGTTATGCATCTCAGGTTTGTAATTTGGAAGATTCTGAATTGGTCTGATTTCAACTCTACCAAACTTGAAATAGGTAATGGTACCAAACCTTTGATTTTGTCTTAACAACTTGCTCCATCTGTTTGGAATGTCTGGCATTAAAAACTGTGTAAATTATATATATATAGTTTATCCCTAAACTAGCATAGTGTTTGACATAATAAGATACAGTTTGCAAAAGAACGTATACTCATTGTGTGCATGCACTAAACCATTAAGTAATCTGACAAGCCTAGAGAGATTCACTTCAACGCTTCGCTGCAAAGGGGTCTTGCAAGTTTTAATAGCTGGACACCATCTGGTGTGATGTGGTGTGGGCTGCATTTTTCACAACCCCATATGAAGTCTATCCTTTAGTCTTTCATGCTTTTCAACTGAGAATGAATGTCTTCACTAAAATGCTGTGTGTATAGAAACACAGAACAGATAGTAAAACATGGTTGTGAACTGTGAAAAAATGATGTTGTTCTTTCCATCTGTTTACTTGTTCTGTACAGATTTGTTGGGAATGTAAAGAATTAAAATAATATTTGAGAGTCAATAATTTTTCATCCATAACACAGGAATCTAAAACAGGAGTAAACAGTTACTTTGTTTATGTTTTGAGATTTTTTAAATTATTTTATTGAGTAACTATTTTATAATCGTTTAATTTCAGACAGATTTAAATTTTTTTATTATAATAAATTACAGATTTCAAAATATTCTATAATAAATATAAACAGATATAATAATAAACTTCCATATTCTATATTTATTGTAAATTTACACGATAAAATTTTCTCCAATCTTTTATATTCAAAAGAACTGATCTTAATGTCAGATTTAAGATCACTGAAACTAAATTTATTGTTTAAGCATTTATCTTAACCTACTTTCTTTAAAAAATATATATATGTTTCGAAATTTGAAATTAATATGAATCTGTGAAAATGAATCTTAGCCTGGGTCAATGTAATATTGGGCATGGGACACGCCATTAGCTTCATGTCTTGCAGGTTTCAAACGTTCCAATTCAGGAGGGGTGTAGCTTACCAAACCCATTAATTCGGAAAAGTTCATTTGTCTCTGGTTTGCATTGTTTTCTAAGATTTCACCGCCAATTTCCAGAACATTTGAAAGATTTGTTGTGATGTTATTAATTAATTTTCTAAAACTGTACGAGCTAATTTGATTTGAATTACAAAACAAGGAATGCTATTAACATTTTCGTTAGCTTTGTACTTGTTGTGTATATACTTTCGTAACTTAGCAATGCTTCAAAATCATGGGCCCCGCTAAAGTTAAGAGGCAAAGTTCCATCAACCTCAAGCATGGTTGTTAAGATTGGTGTTTTATAGTGAAATTTCATACTTACGGCAACTGTATGGAGGATTGCTTTGTCTCTATTGGAGTTTGAGAGTGAAGTTTCTTCTTCACCTGAAGTTTTATGGAGAATTGTTTTGTCTCCATGATCCATCCACGTTCACGCTAGTGATTGTGGGTGGCTTAAATGCATCACAACATCGGAAATATATCATTACAAGGATTAAGACATATTAAAGTCGAACCACTTCGAATTTCTAGATACAAGACAAAGGGGGAGAAAAATCATTACAACGATTAAGAATAAATTAAAGCATAACCACTTTTAAGTTTTTTTTTGGGATAGATTCATGGTATTAAGATCACTTTTACACAAACAATTTAGTGGTCTTTTAGGACACTGGAGATTAATGAATTAACAAGGGTTAAGAGGTCCAAAGATACACTATTTCATTCCCGAGTTGTTTACCTTTTTAGTGTTGTTAAAATAGGCCAGAATCTTATTGGGGAGTTGGGAGTTGAAGCTCAATGGAGAGAGTGCAAGACCTACTCTTCAATGATCTCATCAAACCTTTAAATACTAGGTTTGAAATGAGGGGATAAATTGTTGTAAGGGTGGTATATTCTTGTTTTAGTTTTAAAAAATCAACAACAAAATGAAATTCTAAGCTTGTGAAGAGGGGTAGGCAAAGTGTTTAAATTTGGTTAAAAGATTAGGAATAAATTGAAAATGCCTCGTTTGTGAAAAGGAGGAGGCCAATTGGTTCAAGGGATTTGTCATAATGACCATTATTCGTGCTCATCAAATTTGAAGGAATATGAATTCATTATGTTTAGTGAAGTTGGATTTAATAGTGAGTGAGAAGTTTGTCACTATTAGGCAAGGTTCAGTTTTCGTGAAGGCTTTCGTTAAAGCCATCGGGTCACCATGAGTAGTGATCAAATTGTGGTTGCAGCAAGAGAGATTATATTTACATGATCTTGTGGCATCCATGTCCTTCAAATTTAAGTTCTATATTGAATGGTTTGTGGCCCTCGTGTCCTCCAAATTTAAACTTAAAAGGGTTGGATCCAATAATGAGGAGCAACAAGTTTGTCACTGTTGAGCAAGGTTTGACTCTTATGGGAACTTTTCTTAGACCTATGGAGTCACCTTAAGGTAGTATTCAAACTTTTGATTGCACCCAAATAGATTATTACTAAATGATTATATGACCCATGGACCCATCTATGGATTAAAGCCCACTCGCACAACTTCAAATTTGAATCCCATAAGGCTTGGACCAAATGGTAAGGAATGAGGAGTTTTCACCATTAAGTGAGGTTGAATTCATGTGAGGGTTTTTTTTGGAGCCAAAACTCAAATAGATTATATTAATGATATTGTAATGCATGAACAAATAAGTGAATCAAAGCACACCCCCATGTTTTCAAAATGATTAAGCTAGTTAATTAATTAAATTATCTTGTCACCCATACCACATAAAGTGGATCAAATTCTATCCCCATGTCCTTCAACCTTAAAATGCCCCAAGGGTTAGCTCAATTGTGTTATACTTTGAGTGTCTAGACAATCACAAAGTTTAAGACCATGATTTTCATGAGTGTAAACCTTATCTTTGATGATGTGTTGGCATTATCCTCTGATGCGATGTCAGTGAGATCTAGATCCAAAATGGTCAAAATTGATGTACTATAAATTCGTATTATGAGATCAATATAATGTGTTGAAAATGACATAAAGGATTTTATGTCAGTTTCTTCTTTTGTCTCATTTGTGCTCAAGGTGTGAGGGTGTCCAAGTCACTTCTTGTTTTGACGAACAATTCATTATTGGATGGAGAAATCTACTTTCAAATTTGTAAAATATATCTTCAAAGAAAAATTTCTACCTTTTTTTCTCATTGCATGATAGATTTTGTGTTCCAACATTGTGTGTGCACTTTGAAATTGTATGGTTAATGTTGGTGATGCTATAGAATATTCAACCATAGTCTAAGCATGTGAAGGTTGTGGCTCTAAAGTGCAATTCCCAATGGAAACATTTTTATGTCTCTAATTTGTGTTCAATTTTAACAAATTGGTTTAACCATCTACCCAAGCCATGTTGTCAACAAGGAGGTCATTATCATAGATTCAAATTCAGTTGAGTCCTTTGGATTACTGGTGACTATTGTGGTTGGTAGTTGAACCACCCTCCATCTTGATATTCTCAGAAGAAAGGGGTTTCCTTAAGGTTTTATAGATAGATAGATAGACCATGGCCAAAATAAAAGCAAGTATGGATCAAATTCGTGTACTATAAATTGAGATCAAGGGATCAATACAATGAGTTTAAGAGGGAATAAATAGTTATCAGCCATATTTTTTCTTTCTTGCGACTGCTCCATTCTTGTCTATATTTTAACATATTCAATGTAAAGGTAGAAAATAAATTGTGGACCACTTGTTCCTCACGTATTCTTTCTAATAGATCGGTGTAAAATGAAGCCCTGCAAATCACAGATGGGAGAAATAAAGGGGATAAAGTGTCACTAGTTAATTATTTCTATTCATGGAAATCATACAAACCTAAACAAGCCTTCAAGGCTTTTCCTTATGTTGTAGTTTTCAGGATTTAGATCTCAAAAAATAATTTGATTTTTTAAGGAATTGTTTTGACTCAAGCACAAGTACCTCACAAAATGATAACTTCTTTTGAAGGTAGATGGAAGTCTCAAATAAAAAATTTCTCAAAGAATTCTCAAAGAACCAACCATTGGTTTTGGGAAATTTTGGGTTTTTTTTTATGGGCATGTCAAGGATAACCATGTATTTGTGGGATAAGGGTGGTTGTTTTCCTTGAATCAAACCACCTCTTTTATTTAAAATATGTTGTTGTGAAATGCACAAGAACATTCTAAGGTTTCATGCATTATGGCTCATTTTAAATACAAAGGTAGAAAAATGTTGAAGGGAACTACAAGTATATGAAGACTCCAAGATATCAATGAATTGGGTAAATGACAAATGTAGAATAAAAGGCATGCTTCTAGGCCCAACCATGAATCAAATTCTAGAGTTAGAAAATAGGTTTGCTGAGTTTTCTTTTATGTATATTTATGGATTTTTCAATTCAAAGGTGGAGAAGCTTTCTAGAGAAGCTATATTGAGAAGGAAGGACTCTTTCCTGAGTGAGAGTTCATACTAGGGGCACAAATTACAAGCAATGAATTTTTTTTAGTAGTGATAGAGATAGAATATTTTTTAATCTTTATTTGACATTTAATAGTAATTTTAGGTATTGTTCTTATCTTTAGGAAAGAAAATGTCTTTTGTAAATTTTGGTTCTAAGGGATGCTTTTATGGAGCCTAGGATCACTATAATAAGTAGGTATATAACAAAAATGAAGGCTAGTACATGATATAATAGTAATAATGTCTTGAAATATGTGTGTGTGTGTGTGCTTTGATGTGATAGCATCCTATTTCACTCAAGTACTAATATTATAGATGATTTCCATAATATACATTGAGAGCTCTTTAAACTTGTCTTTGTTATTTATGTGATATCCATGATAATTGCAACTCTAACTTTGTGATATATTTGATGAATGAGATTCAATACTCTCATTTTTATTTTTTCATATGCTTTTCTTTGTTATAACAAAAGGAGGCAATTTTATATTTACTTGAAGGAAAACTTACAATCCCAAGTTTTCATAATGAAGACTGTTAGCAATATCTTTGAATCTAAACTTGACAACACTCCATCTATAGCCATATAATTAGCTAAATTGATAATATAAAGTAACCAACACACTAATTCTATCATGTGTTTACATGATTGGTCATGGTTTGTACAATCATCATGGTTTATTTTTAGTAAAAATACAAAATTAAACATAAACAAATGTTCATTTGTTGATTATACAACCATGTTTGGAAAGTAAAATAACATCATTTGGGTATCACAACAAAAAGGTTCCCCAACTTCAACTGCTTTTTATGTAGTAACAAAATCAAATATGCACTCACCATGGTTTTCATAGTGTGGCAAAAAATTTTGTAGTAAAGCCATCTCTCATTGTGACCCTTCATATTTACCATTTTATTAGGTTGGAGATGAGGGTTTCCCCTTTCTATCAATTGGAGTTTCCACCTTGTGATCCTAATGTTATTCTC
The DNA here is from genome assembly GCA_000404065.3 of Pinus taeda. NCBI lineage: Eukaryota > Viridiplantae > Streptophyta > Pinopsida > Pinales > Pinaceae > Pinus > Pinus taeda. Next base: position 68,468 of record APFE031314374.1, read on the forward strand.
TAATAAGTTGCTCTAGCTTTAAGGGAAAATATTGTATTTTCGGAATCCTTTTTTATCATACATTTTCTTATCACTAATCTAGACCTCCTCCTAGTTTTACCAATCCATTGACTTCTTGACTCCTTGATCCATGAAAATGGTGATTGAATTTTGAGAAGGATGGAAATAATTAGGAGATTTAATTTAGAGGGGGAGCTAGATGTTAGCTAGATTATGAGCATAACCCTTCCTTATTTGATCTCAAGCCCCTGACATTCTCTATCATTGCCATTGTGGGTTTCATAGAGTGACAAAAACTCCTATAGTGAAGCTCTATTTCACTATGCTCCTTCATATTTGTCACTTGATTGTATTAGAGATGAAGGTTCTCCCTTTATACTAACGAGAGTGTTGAATGATCTCCCCTTGCCCTCCTAATGTTCTTTGCTAATAAGTTTCTTTAGCATTGAGGGAAAATAGTTTATTTTCTAAGAAATCCCTCAAAGTCATACCTTTTTTAGAATCTAAACTCAAATATTCCACAGTTTTCATCTTTACTTTGTCGATGTTTCGAGTCTAGACCAAGACTCATCATCAGGACTTGATTTACAAAGAAGAGAGACAGTAGTGATAAATATGGTTATGGTTGAGGTGCCAAATATGTGAGCCGACCAACCCAATGATTTGAATTAACTAGATTTTTAATATTTTAATATACTAAAGCTCTTTTTAATTTTATTTATTATAAATGGATATAGTTATTAGTGTTTTTTATTTGTAAGTTCATGTAATAAGTTTTTTATTATATTTTATTTAATAAAATAATTTATCATAATGATGTTGTTTTAATTAATTGTAACTTTATAGTAATTTTGTTTATATTTATTTAATTTTTGCAAGTTTTTAGTTACTTAGGAGGTTAATGTATTATTAATGTTGTGTTCTAAGCTTATATGTTTGTTAATGTATCATAAAAAGTTTTTTATGGTTAGGAGAGGAGCCGATTTTTAATATTTTAATATTCTTATAATTTTTTTGATATATTAAAGTTCTTTTTAATTTTATTTATTATACATGGATATAATTATTATAGTTCTTTATTAATTGCTTGAGTTGAATTGTTTATGTATTAAGTTTTTTATTATATTTTATTTAATGAAATAATTTCTCATAATGATTTTGTTTTAACTAATTGTAATTTTATAGTAATTTTGTTTATATTTATTTAATTTTTGCAGGTTTTTAGTTACTTAGGAGGTTAATGTATTATTAATGATGTGTTTCTAAACTTATAAGCTTGTTAGTGTATTATACAAAGTTTTTTGGTTAGGAGAGGAGTCGATTTGATCTAAAGAAGGGAGGGTAAGAAGAAAAAGGGAGGGTCATTTTAATCCATGGGGGTGAGGAGTGAGGTCCAATTCCTACTAATTTCCAAGCCTCCATCCATATTGAGGTTATGTGGGTGTTTTATGATCTCAAGAGCTTCTCGGACTTTTCGCTTGAAATGGTGTTTTTCATTTGCAATGACTTTTGTGTTTTCAAAGAATATATGGTGGTTTGTCTTACTTGCATGTTCCGCCAAGGCTGAGGAACAAGTTCTTTCCCTACGGATATGTGCACTATGTTCTTTAAGCCTGATACTAACTGACCTACCTGTTTCCCCGATATATTGTTCTCCACAGGAACAATTGATAATATAAACACCTTTTTGCTGGAGATGTTCAGGGTTGTCTTTGACTGATTTCATTTTTTTTCTAATAGTTGTCAAGGGTTTGAATGAGGTTTTGAAATTATTTTTTAAGAGAATTTTGGCTAGTTTGTCAGTTACACCATGAATATATGGAAGGTAGGCGCTAGTGGCTAGGGAATTGTTAGTTTTTTTTTTTATTGTTTCCATATTTGGCTTTTTGAATGGCTTTGAAGATATCTTTATTATTATATCCTAGTTTGGAAAATGTTCTCTTTAAGTAGGTGATTTCTTCCTCGGTGTGGCTCTCATCTGAAATTCTACAAGCTCTAGTGAAGAGGGTTTGAAGAACATCCATTTTTTGATCTGGGTGGTGGTGGGAATCTGCATGGAGATAGTTATCAGTATGTGCCTTTTTTCTAAACACTTTGTGACCTATAGAACCATCCTTGTTTCTAATGAGGAGGATGTCCAAAAAAGAGATGAAATTATTCTCTTCAATTTCCATTGTAAATTTGATGTCCTTGGAAATGGTATTGAGATGGTTTAAAAAGTTTTTAAGTTCATACTCCCCATGGGACCGATCAACATTGGTGTCATCCACAAACCTGATCCAAAACTTAGGTTTTAACAGGTAGGTTTCAAGAACCTTCTTTTCAAACTTTTCCATGAAGAGATTGGCTACAATAGGTGAAAGGGGTGATCCCATAGCCACTCCTAACGTTTGCTCAAAAATCTCCCCTTGGAAGGTGAAGAAGGTGGACCGTAGAAAGATTTAAGCTAATCTTGTGGTTTGTGGGTCCGCCACTTCTTTCACTACTTGTACTGCTTCCTCTAAGGGAATTTTAGTGAACAGCTGGACAACATCAAAACTAAGATTTTATCATCCAGATCTATCTTAGCATTTCAATGAATTCAACATATTGGCTGGAGTCTTTTATGTAAGAATTGGTCTTACCAACCAAGGGAACTAATTTTCTTACGACATACTTTGCTAATTCGTATGTGGGTGATCATTACATACTACATGCCAAACATTAGTTCTAAGGGCCATTAACTTATAATTCATCCTTTCTTTCCAATATTAATAATTTGCATCATTAAGTAGAGGCATACCTTGATTATCCATGACTTGTTTTAGTATTGTTTGTCCTTGATCTATGATTGCTAATATTTCCACTACATTTGATACATAACTTGTAATGTCACAATTTCCCTGAATTGATTACTTCCTTTGAGATCCCCTCTTATTATGCTTCTTTCCCATGGTCCATGATGTACTATCAAATGGTTAAGTTTTACTAGAGAGACTTTTCATGGTACCAATTGCCAAAAATACTGAGAGGGAGGGACGGGGGGGTGCTGAATTAATATTTCATGCCTATTCACATTTTACTTAGTTTATGCGCACATCTTCCGTATATGCACAGTTTCTGTATATGCGCAGTTTCTGTAACATAAACGACGTGCATATACAGAAGATATGCACATACATGAAAGTTAGGGATATATGGAAGACACGCGCATATCTTCCGTATATGCCCAGTTTCTGTATATGCGCACATCTTCCGTATACGCACAGTTTCCGTATATGCGCAATTTCTGTAACATAAAGGAATATACATGAACGACGTGCATATACGGGTGATATGCACATACAGGAAAGTTCATGTATCTGCCTCGTATACGCGCAAATTCAATATACAGAAATTACGCATATACGGAAACTGGGCATATACGAAAGATTTTTGCATATCTTCCGTATATGCCCAGTTTCCGTATATGCACACATATTCCGTATATGCCCAGTTTTCGTATTATGCGCAATTTATGTATATGGAATTTGCGCATATACGATGTAGAAGCATAAACGAAGATGTGTACAAATTCCATATACAGAAATTGCGCATATACGGAAACTGTACATATACGAAAGACACACACACATCTTCTGTATATGCCCAGTTTCCGTATATGCGCACATCTTCCATATATGCATAGTTTCCGTATATGCACAATTTATGTATATGAAATTTGCGCATATACGATGCGCATGTCTTCCGTATATGCCCACATCTTCCGTATATGCACAGTTTCCGTATATGCTCAGTTTCTGTAACATAAACGAAGATGCATGAACGACGTGCATATACGGAAGATATGCACGTACGGGAAAGTTAGGGATATACGGAAGGCACGCGCATATATTCCGTATATGCCTAGCTTCCGTATATGCGCACATCTTCCGTATATGCACAGTTTCCGTATATGCACAATTTTTGTAACATAAAGGAATATACATGAACGACGTGCATATACATAAGATGTGCGCATATACGGAAAGTTCATGTATCTGCATCGTATACGCGCAAATTCAATATACAGAAATTACGCATATACGGAAACTGGGCATATACGAAAGATTTTTGCATATCTTCCGTATATGCCCAGTTTCCGTATATGCACACATATTCCGTATATGCCCAGTTTTCGTATATGCACAATTTATGTATATGGAATTTGTGCATATACGATGTAGAAGCATAAACGAAGATGTGTACAAATTCCATATACAGAAATTTCCCATTTACGAAAACTGTGCATATACAGAAGACACGCACACATTTTCTGTATATGCCCAGTTTCTGTATATGCGCACATCTTCCATATATGCATAGTTTCCGTATATGCACAATTTATGTATATGAAATTTGCGCATATACGATGCGCATGTCTTCCGTATATGCCCAGTTTCCGTATATGCACACATCTTCCGTATATGCACAGTTTCCGTATATGTGCAGTTTCTGTAACATAAACGAAGATGCATGAACGACGTGCATATACGGAAGATATGCACATACAGGAAAGTTAGGGATATACGGAAGACACACGCATATTTTCCGTATATGCCCAGCTTCCGTATATGCGCACATCTTTCGTATATGCATAGTTTCTGTATATGCGCAGTTTCTGTAACATAAAGGAATATACATGAACGATGTGCATATACGGAAGATGTGTGCATATACGGAAAATTCATGTATCGGCATCAAATACGCACAAATTCAATATATAGAAATTACGCATATACGGAAACTGGGCATATACGGAAGATTTGTGCATATCTTCCGTATATGCCCCAGTTTCCGTATATGCGCACATCTTCCGTATATGCCCAGTTTTCGTATATGCACAATTTATGTATATGGAATTTGCGCATATACGATGTAGAAGCATAAACGAAGATGTGCACAAATTCCATATACAGAAATTGCGCATATACGGAAACTGTGCATATACGGAAGACACGCACACATCTTCTGTATATGCCCAGTTTCTGTATATGCGCACATCTTCCATATATGCACAGTTTCTGTATATGCGCAATTTATTTATATGAAATTTGCGCATATACGATGCGCATGTCTTCCGTGTATGCCCAGTTTCCGTATATGCGCACATCTTCCGTATATGCACAGTTTCCGTATATGCGCAGTTTCTGTAACTTAAACAAAGATGCATGAACGACGTGCATATACGGAAGATATGCACATAGGGGAAAGTTAGCGATATACGGAAGACACACGCATATCTTCCGTATATTCCCAGTTTTCGTATATGCGCACATATTCCATATATGCACAGTCTCCGTATATGCGCAGTTTCTGTAACATAAAGGAATATACATGAACGACGTGCATATACGGAATATGTGCGCATATACGGAATGTTAATGTATCTGCATCGTATACGCGCAAATTCAATATACAGAAATTGTGCATATACGGAAACTGGGCATATACGGAAGATTTGTGCATATCTTCCGTATATGCCCAGTTTCCGTATATGCGCACATCTTCCTTATATGCCCAGTTTTCGTATATGCGCAATTTATGTATATCGAATTTGCGCATATACGATGCGCATGTCTTCCATATATGCCCAGTTTCCGTATATGCACACATCTTCCGTATATGCATAGTTTCCGTATATGCGCAGTTTCTGTAACATAAACGAAGATGCATGAACGACGTGCACATACGGAAGATATGCACATACAGGAAAGTTAGGGATATACGGAAGACACACGCATATCTTCCATATATGCCCAGTTTCCGTATATGCGCACATCTTCTGTATATGCACCGTTTCCATATATGCGCAATTTCTGTAACATAAAGGAATATACATGAACGACGTGCATATACGGAAGATGTGCGCATATACGGAAAGTTCATGTATCTGCATCGTATACGCGCAAATTCAATATACAGAAACTACGCATATATGGAAACTGGGCATATACGGAAGATTTGTGCATATCTTCCGTATATGCCCAGTTTCCGTATATGCGTACATCTTCCATATATGCCCAGTTTTCGTATATGCACAATTTATGTATATGGAATTTGCGCATATACGATGTAGAAGCATAAACGAAGATGTGTACAAATTGCATATACAGAAATTGCGCATATACGGAAACTGTGCATATACGGAAGACAGGCACACATCTTCTGTATATCCCAGTTTCCGTATATGCGCACATCTTCCATATATGCACAGTTTCCATATATGCGCAATTTATGTATATGAAATTTGCGCATATACGATGCGCATGTCTTCCGTATATGCCCAGTTTCCGTATAT
>APFE031314380.1:0-52226 GCA_000404065.3 Pinus taeda
GTACTTACCTAAATTATGCAGATTACACAAGTGAAATTTGTAGTTGTGTATTATCTAATAGGCTAAAACTGGAAAAAATAAATATGCTTGGAAAAGCTCCAAAAATTACAAGAGTTCGACTATGGCTTTTATATATGGTTGACATTGAAATAATTATTTTATTATTACTGTTTTTTAAATGAAACATGTAAACTCCATGTTAAATATGATAATAATTATGCATATCCTTTTCACGGTAAACCACTCAAGATAAACCCATTTAACAATGGATAGCTTGAGTGGGCCTAATGGTTAAGAGCATGTATTTTCTCCTAAGAGGTCACAGGTTCAAAACCAAAGATGGGTAGAGTATGTACAACCTCATATATTATAAAATCAAGTATAACCATGCTTAAGAAAATTGAGGTATGAAAAGAAACAATTAACAAATCAAGTATAACCATGCTTAAGAAAATTGAGGTATGAAAAGAAACAATTAACAAATCAAGTATAACCATGCTTTAGAAAATTAGTTAACATATATATATATATTGAACACATGGTAGAGTAGTAGGTGGTAGAGTGTTTTGCTAAGACACTCCATAGTGAAAAGGTCACTAATTCAAACCCATGGGCACAAATATTTCTTAATTATTGACATTACATATAATTGAGATATGGTAAAAATCAATTAACCCATATATTATATATATATATATATATATTAAATATAAATATAATCTATATAATATATATATATATACCCACTCGGTGTAGAGTAGTAGATAGAGTTCTTTTAAGGCACTCCATAGTGAAAATGTTACTAGTTCAAAACCTTATGGAAAAAAATATCCTTGGGTGGTTTTGATTGGCTTAGATGCAAGCCATAGGTTAGTATGATTTACAAACAAAATGACAAGCAAAAAAAATATGATTTATTTTAAAATAATTTATTGGTAAGGTTGGGCACTTTATATTAGTTTCAAAAAATGATACATAGAAATTTTCCATGGGTTATTGGTCTACAACTTGGGAAACCAAACCAATAGCAAAGGTTCAAAATATTAATATAGCATATCTCATAAAATATAAATTTATCATTTATTTTATAAATAAAACAAACATAAAAACTATGCAAAAAAATGATAGCCATAACAACAATAGTGCCATAATAACAGATTATAATAGATGATTTGCCTTGGTTGATCATGTTAACCTAAGGGAAAGTCTAGTTGTATTGGTGGAGGAGGATCATTGTCTACACTACAAGAGGTGGAGACAAGTTTTTCTAACTTTTTGGCTAGCACAAAAACTTTTTTTCCAACCTATCCACTTTGTCCATCACCTTTTCAATACACACCAATATTTCTTGATGTGTGTTTGAATGATCCATAAAGACCCTTTCCATGATATTTTTGGTGTTTCAAAACATATTAACTATTTGCATATAGGAAGCATGATGCACTCAGTTAGAGTTTCCAACTTCAGGATCCAATTCATAGTGCTCTTATCAACTTCATGATCTAAGATGAATTTGAGACTATGACAAGCTTCCTCCTCAACATCATAGATTTTTTGCACACTTTTCAGATATAAACTCTATAAATGTAGCCATAGAATGACAAGGATCAACTTGGCCTCGAGGATGAGAAGATGAAGGATAATGAGCTTTAGGATGAATATGAGGGGTGGCTCTGCCTCTTCTACCTCCTATGTGACTACAAGAAACACATATCCGCGTCTTAATGAGGGGAGAATGGAGGCAGAAGAAATGAAAACTAGTTAAAGGGAATGAGACAAAACCGAGAACCTAGAGAGGAGATCAAATGATGGCTTGGATAAACCCACAAAATTTACTAGCTCAACATGGGAAAAGGTTAGTAGAATGATTCTCTATACTAATAAAATATAATTGTAACTATAAGAAAAATATGGGGAAAAGAAAGGGCTAAAAAAAGCTTAAATTGACCACACGTGATTAGGGGGAAGCTAAGAAAAACAACTTGATAACCACTAGTAGGCCTAGAGAAAGGAAGAAATACCAAAAACCAATAGAAGAGAGCCACATGCACAGGATAATAATAGAGAAAATTGAAACTGAAAGGAAAATGAACTAAGGAATGACCACCAAACCAAACCTTAGACCCAATCTCAGTGCAATCCTTGTGCCGGAGAAAATGATCGTGATGATTTCCACCTTCCAACTTTAAGCCATAATTAATCTATAGAGTAGGGGAATTATTGGTTAGAGTTCTACATCGAGCCAACAACCCAACACTCGAAGAAGACCATAACTCAAAATGTAGGAAGTTCACAAGCAAAAGCTCTAGAATAATTAGAGAGGAATTTCACTTAATGGACTGTAAGATAAATGTAAAATGAATAAAAAACCAATATACTTAGGAAGTTGATAACCTAGAGACTACAATATATCATTGACCCTAATTCTAGTTCTCCTCGACCACCCTATATCGTGATATCCCATAAACGTCATAAAATTATGCATAATTTTGTTTCAAACTAGCTTGAAATTGGGATGCAAGACTTGATGTCATTCCTAGATCTCCCATTCATTAACCTCCATAATTCATGTAACCTTCCATAGTCAAATCTCAAACACTCCCAAATGCATTAGTCTCTTCATGCATCCAACCTACCAAATGGGGACTGCATTGCCACCCTTAATTAAACCTTCTACACTCATCTCAAGATGGTTGTGTGATTCCCATAGTTGGGCACCTTTTGTGGGGGCTATTTTAAAATATTATTAAATTAAGGAAAACAACTTTTAATATCAACTCTATATATTTGATCAATTTTATATATTAAATTACATGTTAAGTTTGTATAAATTTACAAAATTATTTTACATTTGATAATAGACAATACAATATTAGTAAAGTATAAATAGATTATTTTGCATAAAATTTTCTGCATAAAATCTATTTATAAATAGTTTCATTGAGTATCTAGCTATTGTGGATTCACTTTTCCATTTTTGTTTATTTTGGGTGGTTCAAAAGAATGATTGTTATCCTCCCCACCCAAGTGACATGCTGAATTCATATTGAGTATATTATCGTAATGACTTCAAACCTTATTTTTTTGCGATCCTCTTGAATCATATTATTCTTGTTGTATAGATTTTAGCATTAAAAAATATCAAATATTTTAAATAGTGCTTAATTACTAAACTTTGTAAACCATAAAAACATATTAAATATCTTACGGATTATTTAGTTACAGCCAAAAAAACATTATACATTATATATATTTTTAATCAAATTAACATTCCCTTTTTCACTTTGAATTCTTTGAATACCACTTTTATGTAACATTTGATAACATTATTAACAATAACTTGTACCTTGCAAATTAATATTGGCAAGAAAATGATCCTCGATTTCTTAGACAATGGTAGAAATAAGAAATACTATAATCAACAAATATTTCAAATTTTAAATGAAACAAAATCCATTTCTTAAACAATTACGAGAATAATAAATACTATAATCAACAAATAGCTTAAATTTTAAATGAAACACAGTAGTGTAAACTGGAAGCAGATAAAAACAAATTGTGGCCATGACTTAAAATTCATCGTGAAGTAACTAATTCCAACTCAAATACGCAACATAATAACAAAATGTTGATCTTAAGACAAAATAGACCTTCACTCTCCTAACTTCGGCTCTCACTCGACCAACCATATGATTTTTTCGCCATTAATTATAAAAGTAGTTTACGCAATTGTAAAGACGGTTTATGCCATGTAAAATGCAACTTATAAGTAATATTAGTCTAAATATATCTTATATTTAGATATATTAAACATCTAAAGTTCTAAGATGAATGCATTATTTTATTTCATAATAGATTTCTTCAAATTTTTAAATAAGTTTTATTATTACAAATACAATGAATAAATATTATAAGCTTTCTTGTAGTGGCTATAACTATTCTCCAAAATTTTGGCCTGCACCTAATTTCAGAGTCTTTCTTGAGAGTTTCACTTGATGACTATACACCCCTAGGTTCACTTTGTGAGCCTCAGTAAGTCTTTGCATCCACCTTACTTGTACATTCATTCAAGTTTCTGAATGTTGGTGTCTAAGTCATGCTTGCGACTATGTTCTAGCTATGCTTAAAGTCTTCACTTCGTGTGTACTTGTTGTGTCAGCTATGAAAGCATCTTCCACACTCACACATAGAGTCACATTCATAGTCGCACAAGAACCATCACAGTCGATCAACGATCAATCATGAGTGTCACTCTTGCCGTTTGCACCATCGTTTAATAATGTTGAACATGTATGTCTGGATGGTTTGAATCATCTCATCGTCGAGTCATGTAAGTGTGTATTGGCATGACCACCTATGCACCTTTTGACCATTCACACACTTAGTCATTTTTGCTGAAGTTCGGACGACTAGACTCCCTTCTAATAGCCAGGACCATCACCTTGCCATCGAGTCAATCGACTGTTACCTAGAGCAGCATAGAAACACTAAGAAAGTATTTCCAAGTTGTGCTGATCGCAAGTAATTCAATCAGATTTCATGCTGGCCACAAGGACAGTCGGACCTGATAGCCACCCTGGCACTGACTCCCCTCCAAAATTACGCCGAGGCTACTAACCTTACCCGCTCAGCTGACTGAGGAAATTGTGCAAATAGGTCGGACAGATACCAAGTGCCCATCCCTATCTCCCTTAAAAAATTATGTAGTTTTCCCAGTCAATCATCTTGACAGTCGACTGGTTGCTCATCCAAGAAATTGTGCAGTTTTCATGGGCAGGCCTTCTCCTGCCCAGAAGTCTGCTCAGCTCAGAAATTGCGTGGAGAGGATCAGCAGGCCAACCTCCCAACCTCAGTGGAATTCCCTCGCCAATAACTCCTAATAGCAGACTACCAGTTCCTCCCAGGAATTGTGTAGTTTCTGCTTCCAATGACCCAGTAGCCAACTGCTAGTTCCCTTTGGGAATTGTGCAGTTTTGGCTGCAAGTGACCTAGCAACCGATTTCCCATTCCCTTTGAGAATTGCATAGTTTTGGTTGCCATTGACCCAGCAACCGATAGCTAGTTCCCTCTAGGAATTGCGTAGTTTTGGCTGCCAAGCTCCCAGGTAGTTCCTCCCAAAAATTGTGTAATCTCTACTTGCTCACCCTCCTTGCAGCCTGACCTGTTCCTTCAGAAAATTGTGCAAATTTTGCATTCCAACCCCTACTATTTTCTCGTTCCAGAAACTGCGCAAATCCTACCTACCTTTCCTTCTTGCAGCCCGAACTGTCCCTCCCAAAATTTGTGCAATTTTGTCTTCTAGCTGAGTTAGACCCTGTAGATAGTCACTGTCGACTTGGATTTCCCATCTCCATCATTGAGTGACTCTTGTGTAGTTTTCATCAGTAGAGCCTGGAGCCATCATCCTGCATCACAACCTTGCTACGTCTCCCCATCACCTGCATCCGAAATGATCATATGTCATTGTAGACTAGAAGGTTTTCAAATTTAATGTTGTCTCGTCTTTAGTGACTGCAGGTACACGTACACTAACAAACATGGAGCAACAACAAAATGGATGAACGAAGGGAGCACATGCAGAAGGACAGGTGCACCAATGGATGAATGAATGATGCATGTGAAGAGAGATTCTCGTGAACAGATGATCATGCAAAGATGTGTTTGCGAACGAATGGACGAGAAAACATATAGTGCTCACCAATGGACGAACAAATGGAAATGCACCTTCGCGACTAGATGAGCCTGTCAAGCTTCCTAGCATGCAAGAAGGGAAAAACATGCCAAACCTTCATCAAGCAAACCAAAGACCATCGAAGACTCCACGCACTTCACCAGGTGGAGGTGGAGCTGTGATACACCATGAAGACATCCATCACCTAGTAGCGTTGTAGCTTGACATGCACTCCAGAACTAACACGAATGTAGCAACACTATCATGTTGAGTCATGTCATGAGTCCTGTCACCCACATCTCTACTATGGGCTATGTTGTCAATCATTGTAATGTAACGTGGAAGTCCAAGAGACCCGCTTGTTGTACCAAGAGTCATGTAAAGTCCAAAAGTCATAGAAGTCAAAGAGTGAGGAGGGTAGTCGAACAACCACAAGGGTCAGTTCCACCCTTGGCTATAAATACCCCTCATTTGTACATGAAAGGAATTTTCACCTCATCTCCTCCCACATAACCAAGAGAGGCTGTAATGTTTTCTTTGAGGAGTAAGTAATGGCTCCAACGCCCTGCACTTGGGGTTAGTGATATATGGTGTAATTATGTGTTTTGGAACTTTCGCTTAATTCAGAAGCCTGCCAACAGGCCAACACGTTTGCACACATGTATTGTAATTTTTGTAAGACTAATCTTTAACACTTGTGATGCATGTTTCTTTAACTTGTGTTCTACATCTAAACTATTTCACTTGTTTTAATACATAATATATCAATGGAAATGTGTTGTATATGTTGTTAATGCTATCTCGCTCGTGTAGACTACTCTCTTAAACATCCGACATACCTTTCACATAAAAATTATTGTAACAACCGTTGCACTCATGTGGACTAATCTGTTGAGTGTTATACATGTTATCTTCCCTTGTGTGTTGTGACTGTCGCATCCATGTGGACTGTTCCATCGGAAGTTGTGCATGTCTTGTTGTGTTGTGTGTTCCTAACAAAGTTTGGACTTCTCCCAACTAACTTGGGACTCACTCCCATCCTCTCCCTCTATGGTGAAAGAACCATTGACACAGGTGACACTTACACTTATCAGCCACGTGAACCTCACTTCTTGGAAGACAAAGAAAATCACTCTCCTTTGTTGACAAGTAAGAGTTGAGGAAAATCTTTAAGATAATGGAAACCGGGCCACCGTACCAGATGAGACTCCTACACCAAATGGTGTGAGTTCTAGTTGGGACTTCATACCGAGGAGATCCCCTGATGTTGGCGGGTCCAACATCGTGTTGAAGCCTTAGATTTCTACTACTCTAACATGGGGAATAACCACCCGGTCCGGACCTTAAGACAACTCCTTTTCCGTTTAAAATGGTGGTTTCCACTGGAGATAATGGGATGAGTTTCCCAGTATGGGTTTTAAAATGAGAGTGGGTGGTTTACAAGTGATTGTAATAGAATAATGATAACTCGAATGACCTATTCTATCATGAAAATCTATATCTAAATTAATCTAATATAAATCTGGGTATTTCTGTGTGATATGTGATCTACAAAGATATCTACTTGACATGTGATAATAAATATGAGTCACGCATAAAATAGAAATGATAACATATAAGATAATTTATTTTACTAAATAGTTAGTCAAAAAAGATATAAAATATATCACATATAGGATGATTCATACATGAAAATAAACAATCTCAGCTAGGCATCATACAATAGTGCAATTAATGCTCAATAGAAAGAATATACCTCATATACAATTCAAGAAAATAAAGTGATGTCACTAATTAAACAACGATAGAGCTTAATTATATAATATAGAAGTACCATATATGTGAAGTTCTACTCATTTGACTAATGACATAGATCAACTCCTTCCTTCAGATCAAATTATCTTCCAAGTATACAAAAGTGCATCAACAGAGGAAAGTAGTCTGATATTTAAAAGAAACGATCATGTTCCATAATTTCACCAAAACATTCAAAAACTTAAAATAGTGCATTCTTTGCAAATTTTTTTGATAAAATTCTGGACCGTTCTCTAAATTAATGAGAAGGGTATAAATATTATTCTAACTAATGTTCAAAAATAGATTATACAAAAATTTGAGGAGTTTTCAAACAACCTTCCTCCTAACTAGTTAACTAACTCTAAAAATAAATAGTGGCTTGATGAGTAGAGGTTATGATGATGATTTTCTGTCTGTTAGCTTGTCCTTTAAATCGCATATGTCAGCCATCAGTTTGACTTGAGGAGGTGCCCCAAAATGTATTCTGACCTGTCCTGGCAAAATTGCATCTGTGAGAGGTGGCAACATCTGTTGAGTTGAATGGAGAGAGAAGTTAAGGGTGATGATTTAACTGTGTGGCTTGACGAGGTATTTCCAATACGAATCCCAATCAGTCTTTGCCAACTTTTTGATTGCTTCCCTTTGAGTTTCTTCTCTTTCCCTCCATCTGTTATGCAAGTCATTAAGATCGGGTAGTTCTTTTGAATTGCTTTCTTTCACCAATTTGGTGGAAAAGAGAGTGTGGTTTACCACTTTGATTATGTTTTTAGACACCCCAACTGCTCTTGCTATTGGTAGCTCAACTTGTTTGATTACCACATCCTAATCCATGAAAAGAATGTCCTTGTGTGTCTCTTCGATCTCAGACAGATTGGCTCTTCTCCCCTCTTCTATTTCTTTCCATTCGATGAACTCTAAGATTCTTGTGTTTAAATTAGTAAAATTGTTAGCCTCTCTCATAAAAACAATAATAAATCCAAAAATAAATAAATTAATTAAATATTCCAAGTTAGGAATTTGTGCCTAACTTTTGGGTTGTTCCTCTAAGATAGGAGTTAGTTTAGGTAACTCCTATATTGGTGTGTGTCTGGTGAGAAATTATCTCAACCAAAGGAGAAATTATCTCAACCAAAAGTGTCTAAGATAGCACACACTATCTTGAGAACATTGTCTCTCATCTATTTATTTGTAACACTATATTCAATTATTTTTATGAATGAAAGTGAGAGAAGCATGAGGCTTCAACCTTTTTCCGCCAATATTTTGTCTCTGGTTTTTATGTGTGCTTTTCTGTAACTATAGATCTAGGGATAAATGGTTTCGAGTAGAGATGATCCCAATGTTTGTTATATGTAGTGCGGAGACTATGTAGTATGGTAGAATTACTGTTACTGTTTTCACTCCCATTTGTATATGCTTACCCATGTATTTAATATGTTGATTGAATCAAAGTTAGAATTGATGTGATTCAATCTACTGTGTCCTAAGAAAGAATTCCTCAAAGATCTCAAAGTTTTAGGATTAAAAGGAGCATGCCACACCCAGCTTGGAAGATACGTGTAGGATGAATCCTATGAACCTTGATATTCAATGTCCGAGATCAGAGTTAGGGAGCAGCGTCAAAGAGCAGCTTTTGGAAGAGCAATCGTATAACCACCATGGAAGAGCCATCATCGTAGAGATCACCAGTGTGGAGGCTCAACATCTTGGTGTGGAAGAAGCCAGAGTGAAGCCTGTTAGCTTGTTCTACTGTTGAAATTTGTACATTTTCCTGATGCTAGATAGACTGCCCTTCTACATCAATCTAGCTATCTACACCACGTGCATGATTCTCTGCATCTATAGCAGAATGAACCATCTTTGTAATACCTTCCCCATGTATAGATGTCACAATAGTGGCAAGCCTTGTGCTGCTCGCCTCACGCGAAACCATATATATAGCCATGTAAATCTCTGTATACTTGCGATTTTTTTGTTTGGCTTCAGGTTCATAAAAAAAAAAAACCAGCAGAAAGAGTTGATGACAATCGAGTCCCACCATGGAAGACCAGAGTAGTGGCCAGATCAGCAGATGCAGTGGATCAAAGTCTGCGCGTGGAGATTGGATCAGATTCGATATGAGTGGAAGGGTGTACGAGAAATAAGGTGTGAGATCCATTGCCGAGCCACTTTCCTTTTCTTCCAACCATTTTGTGGAGAGAATACTAAGCGCTAGAGTTTTCAATGCACAGAGGAAATAAATCAAAGAAGGTGTTGAAGTATTGTTTGCAGATATGCAAAGTTCCAAGCACATGGAAGAAATCATATCATTCAACGTGGTGCACTGGAGGAGAAGAGGAACGCCTCCCTCCAACAACAGAGAGCGCCCTGAGTTGATAGAGAAGTAGGCACGATCATAGTTAAATCCATGAACAAATACAATTCAAAAGGGTCCGTTTTTTTATTGGATTGGTTGCTAGAAGAACAATATGCACTGACCAACCTCGGCCTTTTAGAAAGGTATCCACATGATCTCTTTATCTCTTGAACCTAACCAATGCATGATGCGTGCTTTATCATTTTACACTCATTAAACTTAAAAGTGTGAACGTGAATTCACCTTTCATAAAGTGATTTTATAAAATCCATAAAATTGTTTTTTATTGAAGTTTAAAAGAAAGGTAAATGATAGTGAGAGTGGATTTACTTGACATGAAATTGGAGATTCTTTTTTATATGCATGAAAGTGGTGAGATTGTGAGTTGAAAGGATGGTTTCTCACTCTTTGTAATTGAAGAAATAAGGAGTGTTTCTATTTGTATTTGGAGTGATAAGGTGCATTACATTTTGTAAATTTGAAGAATATTTTGTGGAGATATAAGTCTATTATTTTGTATTTGGAGTGATAAGGGAAAGTTGTTGTAATTCAAAGTATTGTTTTACTTTGAGAGGGATCGTGTCACTATCCATTCAGATTTTGAAGGCAAGTTGTTTCAAAGGGTTGTCAACTTGGCATTATCATTGCTTCCAATGTACTGAGTGATTAATAAAGATATCATTTTTTTTTGGTGTTGATGTGTCCTAGATCCGCCCGAAATTGAATAAGGGGATCTAAGGTACACTATGTGTGCTTGATGGTGCATGTGTTTTATGGCTTCATGTTTTTTATTTTTGATCTGTGTCTAGTTGTGACACATCAATAATTTCATTTAATATCACATACATAAAGCAAGCACACCACATCGCTGCAAGATCAACACTCCAACAAATAATCAAAGTTCTCAACATCAGCATTATACCTCAACAAACAAATTCACTCAAATACAATCAAGTTTATGAATCTGCAAACTCCGGCATTTCAAAGCAAAGTCTACATCACTACAATCAAGCTAATGAATATGTAAACTTCAGCGTTTCAGAGCACAGTCTTCATCAACATTATTGAACTTGTAATCAAACTCAAATTACATTGAATTATAAGGGTGCATTCTCGGTTGAAACCGACACCCAAGTCTTGAATTGAGTCAAATTGAATTCATTGTAGTGCGTCATTACAATCATTGTAAGCTTTTTTGGGTGCATTGTCGATAGTGTTCGACACCCTTGCTTTACACAAAATCAATTGAGTGCATGTGTTTTTTCAAACAAGTGACAAGTTCACATCTCCTGCAAGCGATCGTGAGTTTTCAGTCAAGCAATTTGAGCCAACACAGAATAAAGTTCAAACTTTCAAGCGAGCCAGAGTGAAGCAACCATCAAAGCAACCAAACAAGCAAGTTGAGATCGACATCAAGTGAGCGTGGCTATTCCTTCAAGTGAGCGTGAAGTAATTAAGTAAGGCAAGTGAGCATTCACACAAACGCGATCATCATCAAGCGAGCGTGAATTCCAGAGTTTAAGCAAGTAAGTTCTATACTTCTAGCAAGTGCAATCAACAACAAATCAAGGGAGCGTGCCATTCAAGTCACATTCAAGCGAGCCTGTCCTTCAAGTGAAATAGTTCAAAGTACGACATCTCCTACAAGAGAGCCTGTTTTCAAGTGAGCAAGTTCAGAAGGCGCAACATATTCAGTTGTTAAACATTCTTCATAGTTTGATCATCTCCAGTGATGACGACATGGTGCACATCAACAAAGAAACTCTTGCTGATCTTTCATGGCATCTACAACAAACACATGAAATGATTGAGTTTCTTCAACTAGAGTCGCAACTACAGAGAGATGAGCTGCAACAAAAGAGTGCTTCTTCCAAGTCATTCAACCATAAAGATGAAGATAAAGATGTTGATTCCAAATCACTCATCCAAACAACTTCAAGTGTTGAAGTTGTTCATGATCAAATTCAAATTTCTTCCAAACCCATCATCAAGCCCTGGGAAGAAATTCAAAATAACAGGAATCGACGAGGCTTCGGATATGACACTGATGACACCAACTTACATATCCCAGATTATTCCAAGCCAATTAAGTTTGTGAGTGCATGATTTCTTGACCAACTCATCTCAGAAGGTTCTGAGAAAATTGCAGACAAACATAATTTCATGCAACCTGAAGTTCATGTTCCACCGAAATGCTCTCATTGTCAAAGAGCCGGTCATATGGAAGATCAATGTTTTGATCTCCATCCGTGTTGCCATTGTGGCAAGCCTAATCATTCCTCAAAAAAATGTCGCAACCAACAAAAATCAGCCAGATTGAAGATACATTATGAATGGATTGATCCTTGGGAATGGTCATCCACAGTCAAACGATTGTCTCAGTTCTACAACTGACTACAATCACACATAGTGCAGCCATCAGTGAACCGATGATGGTACTCTTCTGCAGTTGAACACGGGAGTACAATAGTGAAACTATCCTACACCTGAAGGGGGAGAGTTCACATATATTTTGGAGAAGATTGTCTCTCCTTTCAGCTGACAAAGGGGGGAAATGTCAATGAAATTTACAAGTGGTTGTCAGACTGAAAGTCTCGACAACATCAACGAAGCAGCCAGTGGGCATTTTTCATTAGTAGTGAGCATCATAAAATTCGCCAGTGGGCGACCAACAACAAAGCAGTAGTGAGCAGCTTTCATCATAGCAAAAGCAACATTGAGTTGTTTTTCGACATCTTCAGCCAGTGGGCGATCATCATCAGCAAATACACCAGTGGGCATTCATCAAATTGTGTCAGTGGACACCAGATGTTGTTTTCAAGCAAAGGACAATTGGATCCTTTTGCAGCTTCACACATGATGGAGTTGTCAAGCGTCCTTCTGAGATGAATCAGTCATGCAGCTGACTCAGGCTCTTCATATTGCAGTTTATTCAACATCCAGATTTGGCGGTTTTTTTCAGGCAATGCTTTTGAGGATCAACATGAGAACTTGGAAGATGGTTCCTAGTTCTTATTTTGGATTTATCATTGAAAAGGGGAATGTTAGCCTCTCTCATAAAAACACTAATAAATCCAAAAATAAATAAATTAATTAAATATTCCAAGTTAGGGATTTGTGCCTAACTTTTGGGTTTTTCCTCTAAGATAGGAGTTAGTTTAGGTAACTCCTATATTGGTGTGTGTCTGGTGAGAAATTATCTCAACCAAAGTAGAAATTATCTCAACCAAAAGTGTCTAAGATAGTACACACTATCTTGAGAACACTGGCTCTCATCTATTTATTTGTAACACTATATTCAATTATTTTTATGAATGTAAGTGAGAGAGAAGCATGAGGCTTCAGCCTTTTTCCACCAATATTTTGTCTCTGGTTTTTATGTGTGCTTTTCTATAATTTGTCTGAGTTAATCTCATTTTCAATAAAAATCAATTCTCTGATCAATCAATTTATCTATTACCTAGTCACTAGTGATCAGATAAGGAGTGATATGTGACATCTTTTGGCAGAATTGTTCTTACTATTTCAATAGGAGGGAATTCAGTTCCAGTGCCTCTTTAATGAATTCCTCAATAGTAGGAACATCCTTGTATCTTTCCATGGCTTTTTTCCAGTCTTGGAGTTGCATGTTTTTGGTCGATATGTCTACTTCATGGCTTATGTTCAAGGCCTCCATGCTCTGTTGCAATTGGGCCAACTTCTCAGCAACCTGTGTGTTCACACTTGCCTTTTTTTTTTCGAGCTGCTGCTCGAACTGTGCAATTTTCTCTTCCTTTACTCTCAACAACATAGAGACTTCGGTAGCTTTGTCCGTGGTGGCCGTTGCATATGCTCCTATAAACTGTGATATTCTAGTTAAGTTTTCAGCTGGGTTGGAAGGAATGTCTCTCCAAATTATGTCCATCGGCTCATTTCCAGGTGGGAGCTTGGGTGTTTCTACCCTTCTTTTCCTTTGTCTTCTTACTACAACCTTGTTTGTGAGTCGTATAAAACATCAAGAGGAGGGATTTCAGTCACTTCCAAGACAATCTCTAATGTGGGCAGAGCAGGGATCATTTCATTCTACTGAGACGTTGTCTCTTGCTCATCCATTAGCTTAGACTCTATATTTTCCTGAATATGCAAAGGACTTTGAGACTCCATTGTTTCATGGGTATCTATCATGTTGGGAATGTCTTGCAGTTTCTAATTGAACTAATCCCACTCCTATTCCAAACTTCAATTTTTTACCTTTGAACTGATCTTTTTTGGTGGGGTGCTCATAACCTGTTTCTCGACTGACTTCCTGATGTGTTATCGGTGTCTTGGGCCTTCCTTGTATCTAGTGTTTTCTCAGTATTCACCTGAGATTCTATGCAATAACTAGGTCCTTCGCTATTGATAGTCACATTGGGTGTAGGCTTGTCCTCAATTTTCAACAAGTGCATTGACATTACTTCGAGCCTTTTGTTTATGAACTCCATTTTGTTTTTTAAATATTCAGGAATTAGATTTTCCATTGCCCATTCGAACGATTTTTCGAAGGATTTAGTCGACTGTAACATGTATTCTAGATCATTATCCTCATGGTTATATGACTTGATATTTACCGCAATAGTGATGTTATAGGCTATCTTGTCTGGATCAAATTGCCTTTCAGCAATGTATGAAGCCTGAGGCCTTCTAGGCTTACTGACTCATTTATCACATGATTAAAATTTTCTAAAGAAAAAGAACCACACCTGATAGGAAAAGATGGCCATAATCATTTATTTCTTTCTTTGAGAACTTTGGTCAGGCCCTTTCCCATGGTCTAGTGAGCTATTTCTCTTACTAACAATTTATTAGAAACATACAAGGGGAGGACATGTAGGTCTGTTGTGCTACCGAAAACCCTAATGTAGGTGAACCATTCTTCAACAAAATATTCGCTGGAAACCAGAAGGTCTATAGAATCTTCTTGGGAAAACCTGGGGGCTTTCTTTTTGAAAATTAATTGATGTAGCGAAAAAATAACAGCATGACATATTTTTTAGAAATGAGGCGTATAATGAGATTCCTAAATTTTCTTATGGCTGATATGGATAGGGTAGGGGTCTTGCAAGGTCCATTTCCAACCCATGATTGGAAATTTAGTACAAAAGAAAATGACATCCATAATGTAGGCACTGAAATAGAATGGAGGAAGGTTCTCTAGAGAGGAGGATCTCTTCTGTCGATATTCGGTGATGATGGTGGCTAGGTTGTTAGATAGGATGGTGGCCCAATTCATAATATGGGAATTAACACAGGCATCACTCAAAGGAATCCATTCTATGGAAAATTTAGTGTTATTGGGTAACCCGTATAGTTGACATAACATAGCAGCATCATAGTTATAGGGGTTTGCCAAAGAGGCTATAGGATACATACCCAATTTTTCAAATTTGAATTTGTTCTCCAGTACCCTCCACCCTTGGATCATCTGGAAGGATTCTTCATTTTTCTTCGCGAAGTTGGTCATGTAATTCTTATCATATATGTCCCGAGGATCAAGAATATGGTACATTTTCTTGAGGTCTTCCACTTTTAATGATCCCATGAGTTCCATTCTTGAATTCCTAAATTGCCTATCCTCAATGGTGAGGTTTTCCACCACCCACCTGATCATATCAGTGTATGGGAGGATTTTAACTCTCGCTCCTATCCTGTGAAGGAAATAACATGAAACATCCTTAAATTAGAGTCCCAAAGGTCTTATTGAGTCAGTTGTTGCTCTTGTGAAAGTAATCTTGGGATGCTCATCCTCAAGCCTATTTTATATGACCACCGAAGTTGTTGCTCCCCTGTTAGTGCTGCAGACCGTATCAGAGAATATAGTAGCCATTTATGTAAGCTCGGAATCTGCAATGCTCTACTTCTTCTATTTTTGCATCACCTTCCATAATAACATGTCTTTTGTAGCTTGTCTGAAATGGACGAGATATATCATCGCAGACAGTATCGGGCAATTAAGACTGAAATCTATTCTGAAATGACTTTGAATCATGCGAGAGGTTCAAATGAGATATTTAGCGTTAACAACCCATAACTTGGAAAATCATTACCTCTCCTCAGGCTGCTAAACATTTATTACCTTGTCAAACCGTTCATTATTATATTAAAATGCAATTATTTCACATGCTTACTGCTTTATTTGTGCATCGCAATCTTTAAAATGATGTAATATAGCGTCACCTATTTATAAGGTGAAATGCGATCATCGCAATATCACATTTCACAAATCGTTAATGGATGTCATAGTGGCATGGCTTAATTACTTGTGATCCCTGCGAAATGAGATTGTGAAATCGTAAGGTGTTTTGATTGAAATATCCCAACAAGAGGTTTGACTGCATATCACAATTTATTTAAGGTGTTTATGATCATCACATGGAAAATTGTGATTTTTGATTTGTGATGAGGATCTTATCCTTGGGTTGTTTTCCAAGAGTTTTCAAGGGAATTTCTTAGAGTTAGTTTTTATTATTCTAAGACTAAAATTTTTAGAAAGGGCCCCCATTTATCTATCTATATTAGCTATTACTATATATATAAATGCCAGGGGGGTGGGGGGTTGTTACATAGTACACCAATTGGCAATTCACTAGGGAGAACCAATTATCTCTTATTAGTTTTCTGAAATTTCTAAAACCTTCATAGTAAGTAGAGTTATAGAGATAATATTTACATGAGTTATAAAGTAAACAACATTTCTCTAGAATCATAATCACTTACTCAATCCATTTACTCAACTACTTTAGTCTTCTAGGGATAAAAATACAAATGCTTGCATTGGTCAATAATAAGATTTAAAGTGATATAGAAAATGTCTTCTACATATTAGTTTTTTGGTGTTTTACTCATTTATAATAGATAGAGCCTCTATTTCCAGCAGGTGTTCATAGCCTCAATAGGGTTATCTTTTAACCAAGAATGATTCATTGTCCCATCTGAAGAAATTTTCAAAATTCAAAATGATATTCACTTGCTTTGAATCTCACTTCGATCTTGTCCTTGTTCCTTTTTAATATAATCTTTTCTTTTAGGTTTCTTAAAAGGCAATGTCTAGGCTCAGTGACCTAATAATGACAATTCCATTCACTGGTTGTAACTAAACTGAACAAGCTAGCTCTTGATGAGACCCCTTGTCCTCTGATTGGTGAGATCATTGGCTATTACCCTATTTTGATATGCAGTTTTGGTAATATCAGTTTAATTATTTCCATATGATCATGGTAAACAAGATCGTAATGAGACTTTTTATCTTCTAAGTTTTACATATTTTAGAATTACACTCTAAAAAATGAAAATTTTATCAGATGGGGTGAATCATTGGCTTTTTTGAGAGATTTAGATGATAATGAAAGAGTTTTAAGATAGTTATATGCAGAAATTCCTTACTAGGTTAAAGATTTTTTTCTTGACTGATAAAAAACATTCATACATTATAAAGATAAGAGTTTTCTCATAGAATAAATGTTTTAAGAAAGATCAAGTTTTTCCAAGGAAATCAGGTTTACTTTTGGTACTCAAATTCCATAATTATTTCTTTAACTTTTACCTATTATAGAAGAGAAAAATCAGAAATATTATCAAAGATTTTATTTTGAAAAGCCAAAAGTAAATACTACTTAACCTTTATTTTCCTAAGAATATTAAAGGCAATATGATACAAAATTCGAAGAGGCTATCTTCTAAGAAAATTATTTCTTCAAAATTTGCCCGTTAACGGGCAAGGAATCCATCTTACCTAACAAGTCCTGTAAAAGAAATGTTGATTGACCAATTTTCTCAATGATTTAAAAAAGGCCAAGCCATAATCTTTGGAATTTGGTATGTTTACCTTTTTCTTCATGTTCTTTGTCCCATTTCAAAACCAAATCACCTACTTCAAATTTTTTATGACTAGAAAAGGTTGTACCAAAAGAGGCTTTGACTAATTGTTGATGATGGAAGTGGGTTGTTTTAGCCTTTTCTCGTTCTTCTTCAAGCTTAAGAATCTGAAACTGTTTGACCTAGAGAGAAAAGAAAGGGTTTTCATCGATGAATTGCACTAGGGAAAGAGATGGGATTATTATGTTTGTGGGAATAACAACTTCTTTTCCATCAACTAAAGCAAAAGGAGAAGAACTAATGGAGTCCTTCTGTGTAATTATGTCTACCCAAAGAGCAAATGTCAATGCTTTGTGCCATTTCCTATGATTTTGGTCAATAGTCCTTTTGATAATTCTGACGAGGTTTTTGTTTGCTGATTCTGCTAATCCATTACCTTGTGGATAATATTTGGTTGAATATTTTAACTTAAAACCTCGCTTTAGAGAAAATTCTACCATTTATTTCTAGAAAAATAAGATGCATTGTCAAACATTAAAGCTGAGGGTAAGCCAAACCCGGTAACTATGTACTGATCAATGAAGTCTATAATGCTTTGTGTATTAGATATCTTTAGTGGGATAGATTCTACCCATTTTGTAAAATAATTAGTAGTTTTATGGATGTAACTATGTTGTTTGGAAGAGTTAGGAACAATCTCACCAATTATGTCTAATCCCCATTGTTCGAATGGTTGTTGGATGTTCACTGGTTGCAAAGGGAATGTTGGCTTCCTTTCTCTTCTGGTTGTATTTTGACAAGTTTTACACTTTCTTGCATATTCATGTGCATCCTTAAATATCATTGGCCAATAATATCCTGCATGCAGGATTTTGTGAGATGTGGTATTTCCTCTTAAATGTCCTCCTGTTGGTCCATCATGCAATCCCTGCATTACCCTTTTAGCTTTAGGTTTTTCTAGGCATCTTAATAATACTAAATCATAATTTTTCCTAAACAATACATCATTGACTAATTCATACTGATTTGATTTCAACCTTAAAGCATGCTTTGTTTTATAATTAAGATGCATAGGAGCATACCCATTGTTCAAATAAAATTTTAAAGCAGCATATTGTGATTGTGTATCATTGAGGATTACCTCTAATATTTGTATTTCATTACCTTGATATTCTTCTGTTGATAAGTGGGAAGCTCCAGTTAACATCCTGCAAAAACCTTGGCCCCTAACAATTTTAGCTGGCCGAATTTCTACATCATATTCATGATGCACAGTAACCCAATTGGCTCTTTTCTCCCCTACTCTTTGGATTAATAATTGCCTTACTGTAGTGTAAGGTACTACTATCTTTGTATGGGTTTTGAGAAGAAAAGGTCTGAAATGTTTCAAGGTTTTAAAAATAGCAAATGCTTGTTTCTTAATAGCTGAATAATTTAACTCGGCACCTTGCAAGTTGAAACTTAAAAAAAAGATGTGTGCCTTGATATTTTGATCGTTGAACTATGTTCAAACTGCTGCATATGATGTATCAAATGTGAAAGTATATAGAACAAGGGGTTTGAGAAAGACATGAGTTGTTAAATAAGGAGCATCACCAATGGCCTTTTTTATCAACTCAAATGACTCTCTTTTGTCTTTGCTCCATTTGAAAACTGCATTTTTTCTTATCATTGCGTGGAGGGGTAGGATGAATTGTGAAAAATTTGGAACAAATATTTTTACAAATTTAATTTGGCCTAGGAATGATTGCATGGTATTTTTGTTGTGTGGGAGAGGAATATTTTCAATCTCTTAGACTCTATCAGGGTCAATGTAAATCCCTTTCTTGGAGGCTATAAACCTGAGGAGTTTGCCTTCTGGTAAAGAAAAATAATATTTTTTGGGATTGAAGGAAATGCGATATTTCTTTCATCTTTCAAAAATGTGCTTTAGGTCATTTAAATTATTGTTTCTATCCTTAGAATAGACTATGATGTCATCTAAGTAAATAACAATTTATTTATTAATAATACCTTTAAAAGCAATATCCATAGCACGTTGAAATGTAGCACCTGCATTAATAAGTCTGAAAGGCATCTTCTGATAGGCTTATGTTCCCCACTTGGTCCTGAACGTTGCCTTTAATCTGTCATTTGGATGTACAATAATTTGATTATATCCTGAAAATCCATCTAGAAAAGGCATTAATTTGGAACTTGCAACTAATTGCAATATCTACTCCATGGTAGGTAGAGGAAAGTTATCCTTTTGACAAGCTTTATTCAGGTTTCTAAAATCAATACAAATCCTAATATCACCGTTCTTTTTCCTTACGGGGACCATATTTGATACCCATTTTGACTGTCTAATAATGAATATTATTTTGGTTTTAGAAGCTTGTTCAATTTAGAATTGATCTGACTCTCAAGGTTTGGGTGAATTTTCCAAAGCTTCTGTTGAACTGGATTTTCATTCGAAGTCATAGGTATGGTATGTTGAATTACAAAGGTATCATAGGCCTTGAGATCTACATAATCCCAAGCAAAGACACCTTTGTATGTTTTCAACAACTTAATAAAGGATATTCTTTCTTTAGATGATAGGCTA
This sequence comes from Pinus taeda, assembly GCA_000404065.3. Lineage (NCBI taxonomy): Eukaryota > Viridiplantae > Streptophyta > Pinopsida > Pinales > Pinaceae > Pinus > Pinus taeda. The sequence goes on from APFE031314380.1 coordinate 20,245, forward strand.
AGACCTCCTAGGTTGACATTTTGAGGTTTTTTAGTTGACCCCAGGTTTACTACTTCAAATCTCAAAGTGGAACTTTGAGTTTTGGAGTTGGTAACTTTCTTGAATCTATCCTTTAAATCATAGAGATCTTCCATATTAACCACAGACTTCAGGATTGGGTTTTGATCTTGATTATGTTTAATTTGCAGATCATGCTCATGTTTATATATGATCTGTTCCTCATACGACCCTTATGATGTAAGGAAATTAACTATATCTGCATTGTTATTAAACACTCTCCAATTTGTTACATTATTGAGAATAGATGGCCTAAATATTAACTCTATTGAAAATATGTCCAGACTAAATTCTTCAAAAGGTATAAGCTTGGATGCCACATTAGCAAGTAAATTAGTACTTTCGTTTTGTAATCTGGGAACTGAATAAATGTTAAAATAAGTGAAATGAGAAGTAATATTCTAGGCAAGAGATTGATAATGTTTAAGTTGCCCAAACACACAATGAATTGTATTTCTTACATGCTTTACGATTATTTCATAATATCCATATACTTGCAAATACTTGACATTAAGGCCAATGGCTTTATACAGTCCTTGGATCAATGCTTCATATTCTTTGATATTATTAGTGCATTGAAATTGAAGTCTACAAGCTAACATGGTTTTCTCTCCTTGCAGGTTGATCAAAATTCACCTTGCACCTACAACGTCTTCAAATTTGGAACCATGAAAATAGAGAGTCCAGAACAACGAATTATTTAAAATTTTATCTACTAAATTTACACACTTGGAAGCATCTGTTTGTGAAAATTTTTCTATTTGAGATACTACAACACTAGCTGGAAAGGGATACCTCTAAGCATTAAAGGATCCCAAGAATGATTCGACTGCATAATTTCCAATGATGTTATTCGTGAAGGAAACATGTTCATTTCTTCCCTCAAGATCAATGACTATGTATTTCATGAAAGTTTCTCAGTCTACTCTAATTTGATTTGGTTTACCATTATGCGGAAACCACATGTGAGAATAAGTAGTTGCGCAGTAACCATGCAACTTTTTAGACGAATCCCTACTTAGAACCAAACCATAGAATTCTCGGATATCGGCCACTAGAATATCAATTATTTACGAAACTTTTGGACTAGAAGAAATCCTAATTGAAACTGATGCTATTTCTCCAAGTAGTTCTACATTTTTCATGTCCAATTGAATTATGTGTATTGCATATTTTTGAGGTGTAATATTCAATTTGGTGCACACAATCCTTGGCATAAAATTTGAGGAGGTGCCTAAATCAACAACGAAATTATGGACATTTTTATTGAAAATCTCATAAGGATAAATGGAGGAGTGTGAGAGATATATCTATCACCTATTTGGAATAAATTTTAAGGATCTACTTTGCTTGAAGATGAGGGGGGTTTTCCCATATCGTAAGTAACATGAGTAACTACAGCAGATGGCAGAGGGGATACAGGAATTGCCTTTAATTTTGTTAATAGAATTTTCTATTGTTTCTTGAGTTTAGTGAGTTCATGCAAATAAATGTTTTCTCTTGTATTTTTCATATCTTCAACTATGTTGTATTCCACTCTATCTGAGATTACCAATGTTTTGGAAGCACTTGGAGGATGTAGTGGATTAGGGTCAGTTTGACTAGTCTTGGACTTCTTACTTACTATTTTCTCCTTTACAGGAGTTATAGTTTTTTCTTTCTGATTTGTGATAGGCATATTGGGAGAGTTTTTACTTCTTGTAGTTCCTGACATAGCTTGTGCTTCTTCTTCAGTTGGAAGAATGAAATCCCACATTGCATTTAATTCAACTTCTTCTTCTATTTCAACTTCCTCTTCGGCTGTTGAGTCTTTTTCTGTGTCTGGATCAGATTCAGCACTTGAAATAATATTTGGTGTTTGCGATGCATAAGAAGGGTTTCATTTAAATGAGTGAAAAGGTTTCTTGGGAGCAAAGGATTCTGCAACCTGTTTCTTGATTTTGACCATTTCATTAGACATGGTTTAAAAAAAAAATTGAACTCCTTCAAGATCAAAGGGTCCCTTGAAGTTTTCTTTCTGGAATCATCCTTAAATGTTACTTTCTTTGACTTTCTTTTGTCTTCTTTTCTATAGAAATATCCCTCTTTCTACAGACAGGGCTTCTTTCATGTTTTCTACAAGGGTAGCCTTATTGGCTCTATATAAAAAAAATTGCAATATTAGAAGGAAGAGAGGATATGTACCATTCAATTTGTACATCTACTACAAGTTTTGAGGCAGTTGGGATTTTATTTAGTAACTTGTAAAATCTGGAGTTGAAGTATTTGATCCTTTCATCTAGATTAAGTTTTAAGTTAGAAAGAACATTGATTAAGGATGTAATGGTACTATCATCACCAAATTTTGTAAGATATACTTCTTGAAATGTATCCTAGACTCTTATTGAACCTACTGGAAGGGAAAAATACCAAAATCTAGCAGATCCTTCGAAGGTATACATGAACAGTCTAATTAAAACATCTTCATGTGCAACTCCATTAATATTCATGGGTAACATAAAGTTGTTTATATTTTCTTCAACAGGAAGACCATCGTCAGGTTTGTACTTAGGTAACCATTTTTATGGGTTTTCTAGGAGAGCATTTGGATTTGCAACCAGAACAACACCAGGATTTGTCCAAGGTTGAGCGGGTTGATTGGTCATAGCTTGAGTTGGAGACTGAATAGATGGGGAGGCCAGTATAGAAGTAGTTATAGATGGCAAAGAACTTACTACTGGGTTAGTACTACTAGTAGCACTACTAATTGGAGAAGTGTATAGTTGAGAAGCTGTGGATTGAGTAGAAGTGAATGAAGAAGTGAATGGATGGAAAGGTGATGTGATCTCACTGGTATCTGATTCAAATATAGATGAGGTAACTTTACTACATCATGGAGGGATGGGAAATTCGAAAGGAGTTACACCAAGCCTTTCACATTGCAATCTGGTTAATACACTAGTTTCTTGTAGTAAGGAAGTAACACTTTCTTCAGAATCTTCAGACCTCTCTGGATTTTCAGCATAAATGGATATATGTTCTAATTTCTGTATCAAAGAATGGAATTTGGGAGACTTGGGAGTGTAATCTCGAGAAATTGGTTGTCTTACTACTTCAGGAGACAAGGGAGATGTTTCTACAACTTCAGATTTCTAATTAGGAGATTTTGAATGAGATCTAGAAGGTGCAAATGATGTGGAGGGCTTTTTACTCTTATGAATGTTTTTCGATTGATCTGTAGGTTTATATGCCATTCATAGTCGGATGGCCCTCCATCTAGCCCCAAAAAGTTGAAGCCTCGAATTTTTGCTGCTCCAACATGGGGTATAACTACCTGGTCCAGACCTTAAGAAAGCTCCTTTTCCGTTTGAAGTGGTGGCTCTGACTGGGGATAATGGGACTAGTTTCTAGGTATGGGTTTTAAAATGAGAGTGGGTAGTTTATGAGTGATTGCAATAGAATAATGATAACTCGAATGACCTATTCTATCATGCAAATCTCTAGCTAACTTAATCTAATATAAACCTGGGTATTTCTATGTGATATGCGATCTACAAAGATATCTACTTGACATGTGATAATAAATATCAATCACACATAAAACATAGATGTAACATATAAGATAATTTCTTTGACTAAATAGTTAGTCAAATAAATATATAAAATATATCGCATAAATGATGATTCATACATGCAAATAAACAATCTCAGCTAGGCATCATACAATAGTGCAATTAATGCTTAACTGAAATAATATACCTCATATACAATTCATGAAAATAAAGTGTTGTCACTAATTAAATAGAAATAGAGCTTAATTATATAAGATAAAAGTACCATATATGTGAAGTTCTACTCATTTGACTAATGACATAGATGAACTCCTTCCTTCAGATCAAATTACCTTCCAAGTATACAAAAGTGCATCAACAAAGGAAAGTAGTCTGATATCTAAAAGAAACGATCATGTTCCATAATTTCACCAAAGCATTCACAAATTTAAAATAGTGCATTATTTGAAAATGTTTTTGATAAAATTATAGACCCTTCTCTAAATGCATGAGAAGGGTATAAATACTACTCTAACTAATGTTCAAAAATAGATTATACAAAAATTTGAGGAGGTTTCAAACAAATTTCCTCCTAACTAGTTAACTAACTCTAAAAATAATCAGTGGCTTGATGAGCAGAGGCTATGATGATGATTTTTTGCCTGCCATCTTGTCCTTTAAATTGCATATATAATCCATTTGTTTGACTTGAGGAGGTCCCCCAAAATGTGTTTTGACCTATCCTATGAAAATCACATTTGTGAGAGGTGGCAGCATACGCTAAGTTGAATGGAGAGAGCAGTTAAGGGTCATGATTTGACTATGTGGCTTGATGAGGTATTGCCAATACAAATTCCAATCGGTCTTTGCAAACTTTGTGATTGCTTCCCTTTGAGTTTCTACTCTTTCCCTCCATCTATTATGCAAGTCATTAAGTTCGGGCAGTTCTTTCAGATTGCTTTCTTTCACCAAGTTGGTGGAAAATAGAGTGTGGTTTACCGCTTTGATTATATTTTTTGACACCCCAATTGCTCTTGGTACTGCTAGCTCGGTGTGTTTGATTCTTGCATCCCAATTGATGGAAAAAATGTCATTGTGCGTCTCCTCGATCTCAAGAAGATTGACTCTTCTCCACTCTTCTATTTCTTGCCATTCAATGAGCTCTGAGATTCTTATGTTTAAATCAGTAAACTTAGTTCTCTAGTAAATCACTTTATCTGTTAGCTGGTCACTAGTGATCAGATAAGGAGCGATATGTGACATTTTTTGGCAGAATTGTTCTTGATGTTCCAACAGGAGTGAATTTAGTTCCAACGCCTCCTTGATGAATTCCTCGATAGTAGGAACATCCTTGTAGCTTCCCATGGTTTGCTGCAAGTCTTGGCATTGAATGTTTTTAGCCAATATGTCTTCTTCATGGCTTATCTTCAAGACCTCCATGCTCTTTTGCAATTAGGCCAACTTCTTAGCAAATTGTGTGTTCACACTTTCCTTCTCTATTTCGAGCTGCTGCTCTAGTTGTGCAATTTTCTCTCCTTTTCTCTCAACAAAATAGAGACTTTAGTAGCTTTGTCCATGGCGGTCATTGCATATGCTCCTATAAACTGTGACAATATAGTCAAGTTTTGAGCTGGGTTGGAAGGAACATCTATCCAAACTATGTTTGTCGGCTCATTTCTAGGTGGGAGCTTGGGTGTTTCTACTATTCTCCTTTTCCTTTGGCTTCTTACTATAGCCTTGTTAGTGGGTTGTAGAAAAAATCAAGATGAGGGATTTCAGTCAATTTTAAGACAATATCTAATGTGGGCAAAGCAGGGATCATTTCAGTCTGGTGAGACGTTGTCTCTTGCTCATCCATTGGCTTAGACTCTGTATTTTCTTGAATATGCAGAGGACTTTGAGACTCCATTGTTTCCTATGTATCTGTTGTGTTGGGAGTGCCTTGCATTTTCTAATTAAACTGATCCCACTCCTATTTCAAACTACCACTTTTTACCTCTGAGTTGATCTATTTAGGTGGGGTGCTTATAACTTGTTTCTCAACTGACATTCTGCTGGATTCTGTTGTGTTATCAGTGTCTTGGGCCTTCCCTGTATCGAGTGTTTTCTCACTACTCACCTGAGATTCTATGCAATAACTAGGTCCTTCACTATTGACAGCCACACTGGGTGTAGGCTTGTCCTTGATTTTCAACAAGTGCATCGATATTACTTTGAGCCTTTTTTTTTTTTTTTTGAAATCCCAAAAATTTTCAAAATCTTCAGAGTTTAGATTTTCCCTTGCCAATTCGAACTATTTTTCGAAGGATTCAACCGACTGTAACAAGTCTTCCAGATCATTAGCCTTATGGTTATATGGCTTGATCTTTATCGCAGTAATGATGTTATAAGCTATCTTGTTTGGATCCAATTGCCTTTTCAACAAAGTATGAAGCCTTCAAGGCCTTCCAGGCTTACTAACTCCTTTACATCATGATTAAAATTTTCTAAAGAAAAAGAACCACACTTGATAGGAAATGATGGCCATAATAAGTTCTTTCTTTCTTTGAGAACTTTGGTCAGGTCCTTTCCCACGTTCTAGTGGGCTATTCCTCTTGCTAACAATTTATCAGAAACATACAAGGGGAGGACATGTGGGTCTATTGTGCTACCCAAAACCCTAATTTAGGTGAACCATTCTTCAAAAAAAAAAATTTGACATCCAGAAGGTCTGTAGCAGCTTCTTGGGAAAACTTGGGGGCTTTCGTTTTTAAAATTAATTGATGTAGTGACAAAATAAGAGCATTACATATTTTATAGAAATGGGGTGTACAATGGGATTCCCAAATTTTCTTATGGTTGAGATGGATAGGGTAGGGGTCCTGCAAGGTCCATTTCCAACCCATGATTGGAAATTTAGTGCATAAGCAAATGATGTCCATAATGTAGGCACTAAAGTAGAATGGAGGAAGGTTCTCTAGAGAGGAGAATATCTTATGTTGATATTCAGTGATGATGGTGTCCAGGTTATTAGATAGGATGGTGGCCCAATTCATAATGTGGGAATTAACATAGGCATCAATCAAAGGAATCCATTCTATGGAAAATTTAGTGTTATTGGGTAGCCCGTATAGTTTACATAACATAACAACTGCATAGGTTTAGGGGTTTGCCAAAGAGGCTATAGGATACATACCCAATTTTTCAAAGTTGAATTTGTTCTCTAGTACCTTCCATCCCTGGATCATCTTGAAGGGTTCTTCATTTTTCTTCATGAAGTTGGCCACGTAATGCTTATCATATATGTCCTAAGGGTTAGGAATATAGTACATTTTCTTGAGGTCTTCCTCTTTGAATGACCCCATGAGTTCCATTCTCGAATTCCTAAATATCCTATCCTTAATGGTGAGGTTTTCCACCACCCACTTGATCATATCAGTGTATGGGAGGATTTTAGCTCTCGCTCCTATCCTGTGAAGGAAATAATAGGCAACATCCTTGAATTGGAATCCTGAAGGTCTTATCGAGTCAGTTGTTGCTCTTGTGATAGTAATCTTGGGACGCTCATCCTCAAGCCTATTGTATATGACCTCCCAAGTTGTTGCTCCATTGTCAGCGCTGCAAACCTTATCAGAGAATGTAGGAGCCATTTCTGTAAGCTTGGACTCTATAATGCTCTGCTTATTCTATTTTTACATCACCTTTCGCAATGACATGTCCTTTATAGCTTGCTTGAAATGGAAGATATATATTAGTGTAAACGGTATCAGGAAATTAAGACAGAGCTCTTTTGAAATGACTTTGAATCATCAGAAAGGTTCAAATGAGATTTTCAGCCTTAACTACCCATAACTTGCAAAATCATTACCGCTCCTCGAGCCAGTAAAAAATTTATTACCCTAGAAAACTGTTCATTATTATATTAAAACACAATTATTTCACATGCTTAATGCTTTATTTGCATATAACAATGTTTAAAACGATGTAATATAGTGTCTCCTATTTATAAGGCGAAATGTGATTGCAATCATTGCAATATCACATTTCGTAAATCATTAATGGATGTCATAGTGGCATGGATTTTTACTTGCGATCCCTGTGAAATGTGATTGTGAAATTGTAAGGTGTTTTTATCGGAATATCTTAGCAGGAAGTTTGATTGCATATCACAATTTCTTTAAGGTGTTTATGATCATCACATGGAAAAATGCGATTTGCCATTTGCAATGAGGATCTTATCCTTGGGTTGTTTTCCAAGAGTTTTCAAGGGAATTTCTTAGAGTTAGGTTTTATTATTCTAAAACTAGATTTTTTAAAAAGGGTCCCCATTTACCTGTCTATATTAGCTATTACTATATATATAATTGGGGGGGGGGGGGGGGGGGTGTTTTGCTACATATTACAACACACCGTTAACATTTTGGCGCTAGAGGGAGGGATAGATGACAAGCAGAGCCTATACATCTGGGTTCAATCTCTTACCCAATGAATAATACACGATTCTTGCTGCCGGGGTGTTTCTCTCATTTATCCCTTAATCGGTTATCAATCCTCGATGAGATTCTCGATCACTTGTCCTTGTTAATGTTTGATGGTGAGGACATAAAATCCATAACCGAGCATATTTCTAATTTTCCTCATTTCTGTGAATCTCATGAAATCGATAGTGATGAGCTTTTTTGTGTACTCTTCTTCCTCACCCTTGAAGGTCATGCTAATCAGTGATGTCATACCCTGCCACCTGCTTCTATCCATTCATTTCTCACTTTTGTCATGAAGCTCCATCAAGCCTTCGATGAGTGTGACCACCAAGATGTTTATGAAAGAATCTCTCATTTAAGAATGAAGCCCAACGAATTATTTGAGGGCTTTGCTACCCAATTCCTTCACCTATGTCATGAAATCTGTGAGTAGTTTGTGGACCTTGAATTCATGAGCCAAGAGCTGAAACACTTAGTTCATGTCTCCCGAAACGGTGAACTTCTTGATTTCCCTTCTTCCTCAACTCTCATGGATCACGAGACACCTCATGTCTCGAAGAGGGTGCCCCCTCACAGTGGTTGCAAAGTTGATAAATCTACGTATCATGTTCTTAATCCATCTACTCAGTTGTCTCCTGCCCCAACAGAAGAAATTCCAGAATGGGTAGGAAATCCTATGGTGAAAACTCATCCCTCCATTCCGAAAGAGGACATCACTGTTCCTAACCCAAGTCTTGAGTCTAATATGCATCCTTGCCATCCTCCATCATCTACAAGCCATGACTCCTTGTACCATGACCAACTTGAGTGATCTACTTCACAAGTTAGCTACACGCACTCTCTCGATTCTCGAGCTGCTGGCTCAAGTTGCATTCATGAGCAAGGTAGTCTCATCATACAAGCGGAGGAGTAGGACGATGAAGACACAATCAATTCCTCTCAAAACATTGAGCTTCCATTCTTGATCGATCCTCGATCCTCGAATCTTGGTTAAACATCATGCACAATAAATTCATTCCATCAACCTCCAGTCTTGGGCTATTATCACTCCCACGCTTCCACATGTTGTGAAGCATATCATATGATCTATTTTCATCTCATGTACACTCTAACTCAGATATGAAAGGCACACTGCTAAAAGTAGACATCCATATCGAAGCTTCCTCTACCCCTCACTTGCTTGTGTGTCCTATCATTCACAATGCATCAACATGCATCGGAGACACTCCACATTCTCTTGCTTCTTCATATTCTGAGTTATCTCCTCGATCGACATAAGGAATGAGGTTGTCAATGATGATTAAAATAGTCTCAATACACAGGACTCTTCCCACTCGTAATCATCTTGTGTGTTGCATGAAGACAACTTTTCAAGTCAGATTGATGAATATTTTGATGAAGACTGTGACAGAGATGATTGTCATCCTAAGAGAAGTTTTGAAATCAAGAACACCAACCATCCTCAAGCCATGCATGATCTGTTTCACATCCAAAAATGCAATTTTTCAATTCTAGAAAGTTCTGGGACATGCTAGGGTGTTGAGGCACTTCAATGTCCGTTGATGGTTATGTCAAGACCTCGCGACCCTGGTAAGCTTGTCAAACCAAATCAGATCTTGTTTCTCACAAAGAATCCATCTGTCTACATGGCTGCACTGGATGTGGATCCTCGTGTAAAGAATATTTACTATTTGGGGTATGACATTTCAAAATTTCATATTTTCACTAATGATCAAATCCACGAGTTCATTACAACATGTCCATCTTCATGCACCTCTCTTACATCCAATTTGGTTTGGGAGTGTCCATCCCTCATCGAACCATGGGGCAGTGAAGTTGATCATCTCAAAGACTATCTCTATCCAAAATCATACTTATCAGATGTTATCTCTCATAATTAGCTCTTGGGTATTTTTGCAAATTTTTCACATCAAATCTTTCCACTCATCACACCAGCAACCTTTCCATGTGATGGCAAGAACACAACCTATCGCGCGAATCAAGTTACTCTCATTTCGCCACACCCCAACCAGTTTCACACATTCATAGTGCTGGTATCCTTTCTACATTTCTGTGATGACCATGATGCTTGTGTACTTTTTCACCAGTTGCAGGTGGGTGTTCTATCATGACTAGTGCACAATGAAATTGGTTCCCTCATTCAGCATTCGCATGATTTTTCAAAAGGTTTCTTTGTTCATGTCAAACTGGGAATCCAACATCTCGACTAACTGGGCTTATTTCTCTTCTATCTTGGGTGGCTAGCATGTAGTTTATCATTTCCCCAACAATACATCCAATGACAGTCACTTCACGCACTGTGATATTCACCATGTAACATCTTTCTTCTTAGACTTTTTTCAAGAAAATGAGGCACTTCATCCTACACTGATGGCTATGGTAGGTCCTCACTGTCTTAACATGACTGATGAGAATGACCAGATCTATCTATCTGTATTAGATTCCCATCGTGATCTCCTCTCTCGAATCAAGAATCCATCTTCTCAAAGATCACGAATCTTTCAAAACACCCATCACAAATTTTATGATCCAATTGCTGAATGGATGGAACAATCTTACTTTGTGAGTCATGTTGCAAGTAACAAGCTCCAGTCCTTCCTTGCACTGGATGAGAAACTTGGTGCATAACAACACATACTCTCAAGAGGCCTCCGAGGTTTGTTGAAAAATGGTAGTCATAGAAGAGGTAAGCATGTGTTTTGGGTGGTTTTGACACATTCTTCCGACCACAGGTGAGACCTTCTCTCCAATGTGAAAGTTTTTCAAGTTTTTTTCATTTTCTATTGCAAAATATTTTTTATATGTTTTAATCACTCGTATCTTTCTGACTACATGTCGGATACAGCTACAGTGGCTTCACTAGAAATTTCATTTCCCATAACCTCGACTGTTTAACGTAGGAGTAGGAGTAGTGTTTTCTTTTTTGCTTGTCTTCGCTTTCTTGTTTGCACGTTGCTCTGCTTGCTGCTTGATTTTTTCATCCTATTTTCTTTTCTTATTATATTTGTTTTACTTTGTTTGATTCCACTTACTATTTTTGTTAACATTTATTCTATTTGTTTGATATATTACTATTTTTTGTTTTTGGAAATAAGTGCTTCCAACTACTATGTTCTAGTTTCTGAATAGAGTATGTGGCTGAAATTTGAAGAAGCTTGTGACACTATAGCACTTGGCTAGCCTTCTCTCTATCTTCTCTATGCTTGGTTGAAACCTTCAATCGATGAAGTCTTGGTGGAAAATACGAACTATCTGCAAGGGAATTTTTGGTCCAACCATGAACTTGTGTCCACACTAGGAAGCCCCACGCTTGTACTCAGCCTTTTTCTCTATGTGTTCAAGCTCATCCAACTAGTAGAAATGGAGAAGGGGAAAATCTAAATGAGGAAACCTATGTTAGAGGTCTTACATGATTCTCTGAAGGAACAACCTCTTCGGCTCTCAATAAGTCGAGATCCCTCTTCCGTCCCAAAAATAAATAAGTGCATATGCACAGTTCTCTTGAAAAAAATACAAAGGCGAAAGAAGAGAAAGGCTTCCTACATAGAGAGGTGAAGCATGCAACTCCACTGAGGTACTAACCATGCTCATTGGTAGTGGAGAAATGTGTGTGTTGCTACATGACTTCGTCGGCGTACTATCCAGGCCTGTTGGAAGCAGAGCAACACCAGAGATGAAAACTTATACTCTGAAAATATTCAACTCACAAGCTAAAATACCCTTCCTAAATTCAAAACACTAATATCAAGCTGAACTTTCAACTGTGTTTGACTGAGTTGGCAAAGGGTGAACCATGCATGTCCATGGGGTAAGTGGGGAAGCCAAAGTAACCTGCACCACAATTCAATACTCCCTGAAAGACAAAGGCCCTGTGATAGACATGAACCAAAAAAGAGAAGTTGGAGTTCTACTAGTGTGTCGCCAAGTGTTGTATTGGCTACAACCACTGTCCAAAATTTTGGCCTGCACCCAATTTTGGAGCCTCCCTTAAGAGTTTCACTTAATGACTACACACCCCCAAGTTTACTCTGTGAGCTCGAGTAAGTCTTTGCATCTAACTTGCTTATGCATTTCATTCAAGTTTTTGCACATTGGTGTCTAAGTCATGCTTATGACCATGTTCTGGTTATGCTCAAAGTCTTTGCTTTGTGTGTACTTATTGTGTCCACTATGAAAGCATCTGCTGTATTCACACATAGAGTCACATTCATTGTCGCACAAGCGTCATCATGGTTGATCAACAATCAATCACGAGTGTCACTCTTGTCGTTTGCACATCAGTCAATCATGTTGAACACGTGTGTTTGGATGGTTCGAGTGATCTCGTCATCGAGTCATGTGAGTGTGTGTTTGCATGATAACCTATGAATCTTTCAACCATTCACACACTTAGTCATTTTTGTTGAAGTTCTGATGACCAGACTCCTCTTTGATAGTTGAACTATCACCTATCCATCGACTCGATCAAATGTCACCTAGAGCAGTGCAGAAGCACTAACCAAGTCTTTCCAAATTGCACATATCACAAGCAATTCAATCAGATCTCATGCTAGCCACTGGGACAATCGGACAGGGCAGCCACCCCAGGACTGACTCCCCTCCAAAATCGCATAGAGGCTACTAAACTTTCCTGCTCGGATGACTGAGGAAATTGCACATATAGTCCAGACAGACAACAAGTGTCCATCCCTATCTCCCTCAGAAAATTGTGCATTTTTTCCAAGTAGTCATCCTGAAAGTCGACCGCCTCCTCATTTAAATAAATTATGTAGTTTTCATGAGCAACCCTTCTACTTCCCAGCAATCCAATCAACTCGGAAATTGTGCAGAGATGATTAGTAGGCCAACCTCCCAGCCTTAGTGCAATTCACCTCGTTGGTAGCTCCTAACAACAAACTACCAATTCCTCCTAGGAATTGTGTAGTTTCTGCTGCTAGTGACCCAGCAGCCAACTTCCAGTTCCCTCTAGAAATTGCACAGTTTTGGCTTCCAATGACCCAGCAACCAATTGCCGATTGCCTCTGGGAATTGCGTATTTTGGCTTCAAGTGACCGAGTAGCCGAATTGTAGTTCCCTTTGGGAATTGTGTAGTTTTCGCTGCCAGGCTCCCAAGCAATTCCTCCCAAAAACTGTGCAAACTCTGCCTGCTGACCCCCCTTGTAGCCCATACTATTCCTCCATAAAATTGTACAAATTTGGCCACCCAACCCTTACTACCTGCTCATTCCAAAAATTATGCACATCTTGCCTACCTTGCCTTCCTGCAGCCCAGACTGTCCCTCCCAAAATTTGCACAATTTTTCCTTTCAGTCGATCCAAACCCCATAGATAGTCACTCTCAACTTGGATTGCCCATCTACATCACTGAGTGACTCTTGCGCAATTTTCATCAGTAGTGCCCAGAGCCATCATCCCACATCACAACTTCGATGCCTCTCTTGGTCACTCGCATCTGAAATGATCATATGTCATGGTAGACTAGGAGGTTTTTGGATTTAATGTCATCTTGTCTCGAGTGACTATAGGCACAGGTACATTAACAAATATGGTGCGACAATGAAATGGATGAATGAAGGGAGCACATGTAGAAGGATAGGTTCACCAACGAATGAATGAATGATGAATGCGAATAGAGGTGCTTGCGAACAAATGATCATGCAAAGATGTGTTTGCGGATGAACGGACGAGCAAAGATGCAAGATGTGCTCACCAACGGAGGAACAAATGAGCATGCACCTTCACGAATAGATGAGCCTGTTAAGCCTTCTAGCATGCAAGCAAGGAACAACATGTTAAAGCTTCATCAAGTGAGCCAAAGACCATCAAAGACTCTGCTCACTCAGCCATGCGGAGGTGGAGCTGTGAAACACCATGAATACATCCATCACCCAGTAGCACTGTATGATCCGAATGGAAAATGCCATGAACCCATGGTACTCATACACCCATATTATTCATTGACCCACGGAATTTACCCATGGTATTGTAAATGGCATCCGCCCATGGTATTGTAAAATCCACCCATGGTATTCATTCACCCATGGAATTGACCCATGGTATTGTAACGGAAAAATACTATAAGTAACAAGTCACATTTTGTAAAAGCAGAGATTGTCTGCCACAATGTAGCCTTTCCAGTTCATAGGCATGTAGCCACCACATCTCTTCTCAGAGATAAGCTACCATTGCCCTAGTTGGTTTATTTCCACTTTTGTTTGTAAGCATATCTCAGTATTTTACATTACTGAAATGAAGTATTATTCCCGCTGCATCTTTTTGTTTATGGTTATCTCTGTAATTTGTTGTGTTCTTGTTTAAGTTTGGATCAATGGTATCAGAGAAGGTTATGATTCCATGGGAATGAGGGTTTGATGCATATTTCAGTTTCAAATTTTGTAGAAATATTCAACAAACTTCAGGCATGTGCTACAACCTCCACAAAGCACTTTCCTGGGTCAAGTGGGAAGAATTTTTCTTTTTTCATTTTTTTGCAGGAATCTTTTTGGGCGGCTACTTTGCAGATCATATCTGAAACATTTGGTACAAAATTTACAAAAAAAATACCAGATCTGGATTCCTCTCGAAAAATGACCCAATTTCAAAAAAACAAAGGGTCAAATCGGATTTTGGATGTGGGAGATATCGCTGACTTAAAATCAGCTATTTTATTAGAATTTTTGTGATGGTGGAACTATTGCAGCACAAATCTGAGATCTCAGAGTGTCCAGATAAGGATTTCCAACTCATGGGAAGATGCAAAATGATTCTTCTACTTGCAAAAATAGGTTATGATAAATATTCTGAGTTATATTGGCCGAGTTATGTCCATTTTAATTATGGAGCAGCACTCAGAGTGGGTTCCATTGGAGACTTGCCCTCCCACCCCACTTTGGTAAGCACCTGCTACTTCATCAACAACCAACATCATAGTTATGGGTCAACCGCATAAAATCCTTGTCATAAAAGTCCATTTGCTAGGCCGCACACTGGAAGAATCACAGTTGGTCACAAGAATTACAGGGTATCTCTATCCTCGGATCTTCATTTATCAGGGTTTTGGGTTAACCACATAAAACCCTTATCTTCAATGGCTCTTCATATTCAACAAAGGCTTTGCAAGAGGGAACTTTACGCAATGGGGACCATTGCTTCTTAAGGAGGGAGGAATGATCCGAATGGAAAATGGCATCAACCCATGGTACTCATCCACCCATATTATTCATCAACCCATGGAATTTACCCATGGTATTGTAAATGGCATCCGCCCATGGTATTGTGAAATTCACCCATGGTATTCATTCACCCATGGAATTGACCCGTGGTATTGTAACGGAAAAATACTATAAGTAACAAGTCACAATTCTTAAAAGGAGATATTGTCCACCATAATGTAGCCTTTACAGTTTAGAGGCATGTAGCCACCACATCTCTTTTTCAAAGATAAGCTACCATTGCCCTAGCTGGTTTATTTCCACTTCTGTTTGTAAGCATATCTCAATATTTTACATAATGAAATGAAGTATTATTTCTGCTGCATCTTTGTGTTTATGGTTATCTCTATAATTTGTTGCATTCCTATTTAAGTCTGAATCACTGTAGCTTGATATGCACTCCAGCAGTAACATGAATGTACCAGCATTGTCATATCGAGTCATGTCATGAGGCATGTCACCCACATCTCTACTATGGCCTATGTTATTAATCAATGTAATGTAATGTGGAAGTCCAAGAGGCCCACTTGTTGTACAAAGAGTCATGTAAAGTCGAAAAGTCATAGAAGTCAAATAGTCATGAGGGTAGTCGAACAACCATAAGGGTTAGTTTCACCCTTGGCTATAAATATCCCCTCATTTGTACATGAAAGGATTTTTCACCTTAGCTCCTCCCACATACCCAAGAGAGTCTCTAATATTTTCTTTGAGGAGTAAGTAGTGGCTCTAAGGCCCCGCACTCAGGGTTAGTGATGTATGGTGTAATGATGTGCCTTGGAACTTTTTCTTAATTTAGATTCTTGCCAACAAGCTAGCATGTTTTCACACATGTATTGTAATTGTTGTAAGACTAGTCCTTAACACTTGTGATGCATGTTTCTTTAACCTATGTTCTACATTTGAACTATTTCACTTGTTGTAATACATAATCTATCAATGGAAATGTGTTGTATATGCTGGTAACACTGTCTCGCCCATGTAGACTACTCTCCCAGACACCAAACAGACCTTTCACATAAAACTCGATGTAACAACCATTGGACTCGTGTCGACTAATCTGTTGAGTGTTATATGTGTTATCTTCCCTTGTGTGTTGTGACTACCGCATCTGTGTGGATTGTTCTGCCGGAAGCTGCGCATGTCCTGTTATGTTGTGTGTTCCTAACAGAGTTGGGACTTCTCCCAACTGACTTGGGACTCACTCCTACCCTCTCCCTCTACGGTGAAAGAACCACTGACACAAGTGACACTTATACTCGGCAAGCAAAACTCACTTCTCGGAAGACAAAGCATACCACTCTCCTGTGCTGACAAGTAAGAGTTGAGGAAAATATTTAAGATAATGGCAATCAGGCCATCGTACCAGATGGGAATCCTACACCAAACGATGTGAGGTCTAGTTGGGACTTCATACTAGGGAGATCCCCTGATGTTGGCAAGTCCAGCACTGTCGGCGGGCATGTAAACTACAAAAATTTTATACTTTAATTTAACTTTTTAGTTAGAATTATATATATATATATATATATATATATATATATATATAATATATTATATATATAGCGAGCGAGAGAGAGAGAGAGAGAGAGATATAATCGAGAGTTTTTTTATTTATTTTATTTTATTTTATGTTTTGACCAAGTCAAAATATTTACATAACATAAGATGATAGGACATTACAACAACTCTTTCGTACTAAATTGGTGAATTCCCCTCAACATAATGATTGCTTGTTTTAGAAAGTTTAAATAACTCAAACACTAAATGATTACAATTTTAACCAACTATAATTGCATGTATGTCATCCACCACTTAAATATTACCAACCTAGATCCATCTTAACTCTAGATCTACCAAGCTCTGGCAGGGATCAAATCTTTCTACATCTTAAGATATTCACATCTCTAGAGATTTCATCCCTCTTGGTGCTTGGTAGATCTAGAGTTAAGATGAATTTAGGATGGTTTAGTTCCCCCTTTAAATAGGATATATTCCACATGAATACGATGAGAAATAACCACCAGTAACTTGACCAAGTAAAATAATAATAACATAGAATTTTTATTTTAACATAAGGTTATTTTTATTTTTATTTTTATTTCAAATTTACCTTACCTAGCCAAGAAAAAATGATAAAAAAAAATAATAACATTTTTATTTTAACATAGGGTTATTTTTATTTTATTTTATTCTATTTTGACCGAGTCAAAATGTTTACATTACATAACAAAACATGACAACATCTCTTACATACTAAACTTGAGAACTCAACACAATAATTTTCATAACAATAGACAAGTTGAATATTATGGCATATAATAACCTTGTAAATATTTTAAAATTACTTTAAAGTTATCAAACAAATAATAAATTTTGAATAGGCATGTGATCTTGAAATTGATTATTTATATCAAGTAAGAGGACCTTGAGTTGATTTCAATGAGGGTTGTTGATGCACGTCCAACATAATACTATTTTAACTTGTTGGATTTGTTGAATTATTGTTATCTTGTTATTCAAGGGGTTGTAAGCAGGTTGTAAGCATGTGTAATTGCATTAAATTTGTGTCATGTCGCAAAAAATTAAACATGGTTACATCTTCAATATTTAGACCTGACCGAAATTCAAACAGAAATTGACCAATTACATAGAAGGACCCAAACAAACTAACAGAGGACCTACTTATATCAAAGCTACAAAGTTACAAAAAGGCAAAAATCCACATGTTGTGATAGTACCAGTAGTTAATCATTGGCTATAGTTGCCCTGTTGAGTTCTATGTCTCACTTAACTATAGCTTCTTGTTGCTTGTGAGGACTAGTGGGAGAATCTTTGCTTAGCTTGAGGTCCAAGAAAATGTTCCTGAGTGCATCAACTTCATCAGTGAGATGGTAGAACTGAAATGGGAGCGTCATTAGCTTGTCTGTGAGATCAACCTGGACGTGGTACATTTGAAAAAATTGAACTTGGAGATCATAATCTGTCATTTGAAGCACTTCATGGGTAGAAAAATAATGGGAGCAAGGAATATCAATTGAGGAGGATTCTGAGTCTGAATCAATATTGATTATACCGCACTGAATAAGAATTCGACAAAATTCGATGACAGTAGGAGAAGACCTAGGATTCCTTCCATTGCCTTCGAGGATTTTAACATAAAGAGCCGATTGTTCCAACTTAAGGCTTGAGTTATAGACTCAAGCCTAAATATTAACCCAATATACATGAAAATTGAACAAACCAACAAGTGAAACCAGCTAAAGCTTAGGAGAAGAGGGAAAAAGATAGCACCACCACCCCATAACTAGAGACAAGCAATAAGTTTCAGGAGAGGAAGATGAAAAGGATGTTTGGTCAACCAATGGATTCACAAACCATTTAGAAAACTCCAGTTAAAACCAAAGAGATGATATAAGAGCCTATTTATTTGGAATTTCCATTCAAACAAAATTGTGTGCAGAAAACAAAGCTGAAAAATGGAAAGTCACATGTACCTTCCGAAATTGAGGTTTGAGCCAGATTGAGGCCCACAAATAAAGAATGTGTCTACTTTGCTAGGTCGACCTCCGAACCAACTAGCCCAGAATGTTATAATTCCCACCAGCATGAGTTCCTTATCCATCTAGACACCGTCCAATTGAGTAATTGAAGCCTGAAGTAGAGCTCTTTGCAGAGTTGTCGAAATATTGTCTTCCTTAACACCACAATTGAATTCGGGAGCCCAACAAAAACCAAATTCAAAGACTCTCAAGGAGAGGAAACACTCAAAGGAATGAGCATAGTGTTGAATGGATTTGATGTGAAGCATCTTCCTAATTTAACACCACTTCCCCTGTCATTCCACATGATTTCCAACTTCAAAACAACAACTTTCCTTGTAAATATTCGAAGCA
The DNA here is from genome assembly GCA_000404065.3 of Pinus taeda. Taxonomy (NCBI): domain Eukaryota; kingdom Viridiplantae; phylum Streptophyta; class Pinopsida; order Pinales; family Pinaceae; genus Pinus; species Pinus taeda. Next base: position 39,417 of record APFE031314380.1, read on the forward strand.
TATCTAAGGCTTGGGAAGGTAAATGTTGTTATTTCAAGAATTTTAGGTAGTGAGTAGTGCCTTTTCATGTTAGTGTATAACACATCTCGACACGTTTTGACAAGAAACCTTGCCAGCATAAAACCTAACTGAAGTTTGATTGAACTGCTTGCAATGATTACAAGGGATAGGGCATGAGAGGGTAGAGGGAATAATAGGGAGGGGAATAATAATTACAATGTGTCTAAATAAAATCGTAATCCAATAGTAAAGGGACCTAGGGAAGACGTATTCAACTAGGGGATTGAACAACTGCTCTTACGCTCATTGATCACAAACTCAGTTTCATCCAGAGAGCAAGCCTGATTTTCTTTCATATCAACTTCCATATTGTTGATTTTGAGTACGTGATAGAATATTCTTGGGTGAAAAAATACCATTATACTTCTAATTCTCTAAAGTACCATAGCAAGAGAATTGTCTTTCAAGCTATTTTCATTGATTAGATACTGGATCATGAGCAATGAATCTTCTAAGATGATATTGTCTTCCACACCCTTGTATTTGGAAATGTATACACCTTATAGTAACCCATACATCTCAACTTGGTTTTTAGTTTTTCTTCCTAGGCCTCACGAGAATTATACTTCACTTATTCCATTAAGATCAATTAAATTCCCTTGCCCTCCTTCCTCTCCTAATTAAATATAACTGTTTAAAAATTTATATTAAAAAATTATGAATAGAAAAGATAGATGATATATTATATATATTATAATATATATTATATATATATATATTCATATATATATATATATATATAATATATATATATATTATAATATATATATATATATAGATAGATAATATCTCTCTCTCTCTCTCTCTCTCTCTCTCTCTCTCTCTATATATATATATATATATATATATATATATAAGATAAATTATATATAGGGAAAAGGTGTAAATATTTTATTTCAAATCATAGATTGCATAACACAAAATGTTAAAGTAACTCTATCCAATGAGGTACAAATATGTTTACATTTTGAAGTGTGCCTTCTAAAAAAAATTGATCTATATTCACATAATTAATAGAAATCTTTGAGAGATGTTTGATTTCTTATTTTAAACTTTCTTTGTGTATCTTAATTTTATGAGGTGTGTCACGATTTGCTACACAAAGGGATTTCCAATGAGGCTTTTGAGGAGGGAGAAAGGATGGATACCAATCAAAAAGTAAGGATAAATGAAAGAAAGGATGGGAAATTATTTAGATTTATGATATATTTTATTCATCGTATCTATGTTAAATTTTATTAAATGTTTCTCTTACAAGGTGAAAGATTCATGTCACTTATGTTAAACTTTATTATGGTTTCTTTCTCAAGTTGAAAGATGCATCTCAATGCTCATACATCGTGAGAAGGTAGGAGAGTGGAGTTGAGACACTTCTAAAGAATTTCTTGGGAATATTGTGAATTGTGAGAAACTTCATGGTGTATATCTAGAAATTAGATAATGATTGCTTGTGGGGGTTACAATGCCAGTTATTTTGGGTTGTTGGTTTGTTATTGGGTGGGCTCTAATATATGTTTGAACACCTCATTTTGATGAGAATGTGTGTTGTTTTTCTGTTTTTTTCTTTTTCTTTTTTTCGTTTTACCTTGGAATGAAAACAAGGGAAACCCAGGAGTACTTCCCCACATTTCGTGGATGGTAACTAGGTAAACCGTTCACCCTGATTATGGGGCCTTGGCCCAAGGGAATCAAAGAGAATCAAACTTGTGATTAGAAACATATAGCAACAATATCAAAGAACTTCACGTCTGGGTCTAGACGACTGGAGCTAACCCTTGGGACTATTTTGATGAGAATGTGTTACTTATTAATTTACTATTAATTATAATTATTTGATGCTATTGGGTTATTCCATAGGTTGTTGTGTTAATGGAAACCAAACATGTTGGTTCAAATGTATTTGGGTAGGGTTGCAAGGGTGTGACTCTTTGCAATGGTTCATGGTTTGTTTATTTATTCATACTAGTTTTCTTGTAGATATTTCAAATTTCTCATGGTAAGTGCATATCCTAGGTATAGGATATGCACCACACAAATATGACCCTAATGGATTTAGCACTAGTGTGATGAAGTCATTGTCTCATTATATATTATCCAAATGGAAAAAACCCACATCATGAATGTTCTAACTTAGGGATATAGGGCTTACTTGGCCTAGGTACAACTACCATCTAAACCTTATAATTTTGAAGCAAAGGTTTTGGAAGCCCTGCACTCCATGCAAAAATTAAAAATCCCAGGGATGGATGAATTCTCAACTGAATTTTATTTGGGCTTTTATAATATTATCAAGGATGATTTACTCAAGGTCATTAAAGAATCCAAGGACTAAGGGAAAGTCTCGAGCTTCCTTAATGCTACCTTTTTATGTTAATCCCAAAATCCTAGGAGGGGCCTTCTTTTACAGACTATAATTCGATTGCATGCTACAATGTTATTTACAAGATAATATCATTTCTAGAATACTGAATACTATATTAATTTCATTTATTTATGAGGAGTAATTTGGATTTCCTAGAAACAAAACATACACGATGAAATTGTAGTTGCGCAAAAGGTATTTCATTCAAATAAGACTTCAAAGTTGAATGTTGTAATTCTCAAGTTATACCTATTGAAGGTATTCGATCAATTTGATTGGAATTTATTCAGACTTGTTCTTATGCAAATGCGATTTTCTCTCCCAGCGAAAAATTGGATCACGGGCTACATTCAATCTATGCATTTTTCTACCCTAATCAATGGGGTTCCCTCTAGATTCTTCTGATCTTATTATGGCCTCCATTTAGTGTTGGGCATGGAATCCCCCGAAGGCATGTTTTTAGGCTTAAAGCCCAAGTTTTGACCAAGTCCAGTGTAAAGAATTTGTGATTTGTGGGCGCAGAGCATGAAGTCATAATAGAGTCATAGGGTTGTCCACCCTTGTTTTTGTAATGTAATATCGGCTTGAAAGATCCACCCATGGTCCATGGAACATGGGATTGTATAAATAGAGAGAGGCTCTAAGTGTAAAATGAAGGAATCAATTAATAGAATAAAAGTATGATGAGTCTAAGAGATTTGAGTCGAAGTGTAAGGGCTTTGCAGCTAAGTGCGCAAAGGCCTAGTAGTTAAGAGCTGAGTGCACGGACCCCTGTAGCTGAGTGCGCAGGGTAAATTGAGTCTGTAACCAAGAGAAGAATTAATAAAAGAGAAGTTATACCTTATTTATGTGCATCTTTTCCTATTTTATGTATTATTGGTTATGAATTACAAGTTTATTGTGTATTTGTTGCACGAACTCATATGAATGTGTTGTATAAATAACTATAACATAAGGCATCCATTTACGTGAAGATAACTAACTAGTGTAAGAAGATAAGTCAGATCTCGGGTGTGACTTAAGGAAATTGTGCAAAGCATTGCTCCAGCAGCGTGGAATCCCCACAACCCTTGGTTAGGGCTGTGCGAAGGCAAGTATATCAAGGCACGAGGGACAAGGACGTGTACGAAGTAACCTGCACGAAGGGACTAATGGTTGGACCCAATCAAACCCTCAAACATCTCAAGGGCACGGAAACCTGGTTCCAACACCCCCCCGCGCCCAATATTACTTCAGGTGATACCTCAATCCGCGCTCTGTGGATTATTGCCGAAAGTGCCAGTAGTACAGGGATTTGTTTGGCTGATTAACTCCAAACCTGGGTCAGGCCCCAACAAGCAAAAAAATGGTTCTATTTCCAGGACTAGGATCTCTTTTGTGAGATGTCTAATGTCAAGTCACTGGAATCCAGCTAAGAAAGGAATTGCGAATTGGTTGGATAGGAAGATTCACGAGTTCACAGCACAGGAGAACAAGAATTTGCTACTATCAAAAGAAGAGTGGTTAGACCACTACTTATACATAGAGATCCATGAAATTTTCTTTGCATCTTTCGCTACTAAGTTATACAAGTGGATCGTGAAGCTAGCAGATAGCCAAGGAAAGTGCAAGCTCAACAGACCTATTGTGTGGACCTTAGAATTTTTGCATAGATTAGAAGTTTCATAGGATAATATCGCGGACGTTGTTGATCACTGGCTCGATCGAGTTATAAGAGGATTCATCACTGAGTTCGTGGTAGATACTTCACTCAGCTATAGCAAGGTAGAGCAATGCTTCCTTAAAGGACCACGAGGTAAGTATGTTAAGTCCTTGAACACTTGGATTAAAATGATTCTATGTGAAAAAATGGGTTATGTGAATAAATTGATGTTTGGGGCTACGCAAAGTGGGAGTCTACAAAAATGAAGGTAGTACAGAACTAAAAACTAGCCCCTTGATTTCACCTCCATGAGGGGACGGGGAAGAGCTCACGAAGGTCTCACCATAAAGTGCGGTTAATTTGATAAGGTAGAGGATTCCACACATACCACCCCCACCACTGCCAGTTTCACCGTCTTCACCCCCATCTTTGCCCATACCACCTGTGCCCCCACCACGAGTCAATATGCAAGCATGATAAAGTTGCCAGTGTTCAAGGCAGTAAGAAATGAAGGTCTAAACCAATTTTGGTTCGTGATAAAGGTTGTATGGGAAGCGCAGGGAATCGCAGATGACAATATAAAGAAGGAACATTGGTCAGTGCTCTATAGGATCGCGCGCTGAACTGGTACATGGAGCATTCCAGTGACAATCCGAAGGTGGGGATCATGGATATCCAAACTATTCTAAACAAAGAATTTAGCGAGCCGAAGTTTGAGGTACAGTCGATCATTGGGTTAAAGGAAATCATAATGCTACCAAGTGAGACCCCTTGGGAGTTCGATCAGAGACTGAAGTGCACAATTTGTGAAGCTAACATGACATTGACGGATGGACAATGCCTCGAATGGTTTGTAGCATCATTAATGCCGCATCTAAGGAAGGCATTGTCACAACAGAGGCTAACAACTCAAGACGAGGCCGTGGAGATTGTAATAAGACTACACGAGACCCTGATATAGGATCCCAACCCTAGAGTTCAACAGATTCATGCGTAGTTGAAAAACTTGTGCCTTGATATGTAGAGTCTGAAACAAGACAGGATAGCTCGCCCAGAAGTGCGCGACAAGGTATGGTGCGTAAAGTGCAAGGGTCAGGGACATGACAAGGACCATTGCCTAGTGTTCGTGAATTACCTCGTGGGAGGAGGACTAATGCCATTGAGACCAGAGGCACAAGTAGGACCTAGCATAGCACTTGCATTGTGGTGTGCGATTTTCCAAATAGGAGGAAAGCATGCTACAAATAACTGCCATTTATTGCAGAAGTACAGGAAAAATTGACAACAGTTGTTCTGTAATTTCTGTAGACCAGTGGGACATGATGAGCACACCTGTAGAAGTTATGAGATGATGATGGATCAAACTACTACCTACAGAGTTTAGGTCAAAACACGACCCCTTGACCAGAATGTAGGGATGGCACAAACTGGATTTCAAGGGTGCGAACGAGGCTAAGGTGGAGGAGGACCTGGAAGAGGTCGCAGACATTTGATATGCTACAATTGTAGAGGGAAAGGACATTATGCCCGCGATTGTATGAACCGAACGTGTCCATCATGCTTGTATTGTACATTGTTTGATCGTGAGACAGAGGATTGTCCCATGTTAATAGCACGACTGCGCGATAAAGGAGCACTCCAACCTCCCCTGATTTAAAACTTGCAAATGATGAGGTCTGAGCTGCACAAGGAAGACCCTAATGTGAATATTGTTCTCTGAAGTGGAATTACGATAGGGGATGAGCAAAGGAAAGCAACCTGAAGAGAGTACTTGGGTTCGCAAGGCTCCAACTAAAGAACCAGAGTTTTATTTAGAGCACGCTAAGGAAACCTTCATGGAAGCTAGGAAGAGATTTGCTGATGCCTCCACTTCAGGAAAAAAAGACAGACCAGAGTCGGAAGTGGACCCATTAATGCTCGAAACGTTCCTTGAAACATGCATGAAGCTGCTATGTGACAGCAAGGCTGTAAAGGGACTACATGAACTCATAAATAGATGCACTAGGATTGCACCAGGAGAACAACGCATAGTCTAGAAGCTCAGAAAGCACAAGAAGAGAATGGGCAACGAGATGAGATTGATCGTGCAGATTGGAGAATATGAGATGGACCAAGTGATTCTGGATCTAGGATCAGATGCAAATATTCTGCCGAAGCAAACATGGGAACACATGGGAAGGCCTACATTACAATGGTCTCGTATCTAGCTATGAATGACGAACCAACAAAAGATTCTACATATGGGAAGACTGCAGGGAATCACATTGGATATTGAAGTAGCAAGCGTGCTGGCAGATTTTGAAGTGATAGAAATTGTTTATGACAACAATCCATACCTCGCACTATTAGGAATAGATTAGGCCACTGACATGAATGGGGTGATAAATTTGAAGAAGCACAAGATGATTTTTTAGAAAAAGTCTCTACGCCTAGTTGTACCATTGGACCCTGTAGAAGTATCACGCTACACAAAACCAGTGCATGAATATGAAAGAAACGATGACTTGGAATGCATCTATAAGATAGCCATGCTAGAGCAAGACTGGGTAAATCCAACTACAGATGGATGAATCTCATGGGAGCATGAAAGCTCCTGCACCTCGAATTATGACGAGGAGATAGAATGATGGAAGAATCGGTTACACAAGGTAACCATGCTGAACTGTAACACGATCACAAGATCATTGTGCTGTGTATCAACAGAGGTAAGCGATTTGCCTACGTATGATGGGTTAAGCGACGTAGATGACTTCTTGAATAGATTTGAAAGAGAGGTGCTAGAACCACAACGTTTCGAAGCTTTGAAATAAGTACTATGCGCTATGCCCGTGAGGTGGTGGGGTACACACCAAGGAAGCCTCGAGGACTGGCGCGAATGTAGGAGAATGATGCACATATGGTTTAGGAAGCCTCAGATGCAATTCACAGACAAAAGGACTAGAAGGAGTGATCCACATGCACCTTTCCAAATGGGTGCAGGCATATGTTATAAAAGCTACACGGATACATACTGACTCCGCATTCAAAAACACGGTCAGTAAGCATGTGCAGGCAAGGAAATTGCAAGAACGACCTCTTAGGTTGGAACAACAGAGTATGGAAAGAGCAGGTGGCCAGGAACTTATCCGCGTAGAAACCTTTAACGAAGTATGTAAAGCACTGAACAAGGTACACAATGCACAACGGACTAGTTGGGAGCTATCGTATGAGCGGTTCTATGGGCTTATAGAACCATGTGCAAGAAACTAATGGCGCAGGTGCCTCCAAGGATGGAGTATGGAGAAAACGCTATAATCCCAATAGAGCCTAAAAAGGCCTAGTCCGCGCATGTCAACCCCAACAGATGTGACGGTTCGCAGAACCTTGGAAGAAGGGGTAGCACAACTAAATGAAGCAAAACACTTGAGACCTGACGAAGAAACTTAACAGAGTGACCTTAGGCTCCAAGAAGTTATGAAAGAAAGGGTGCGATTAAGGGAGAAAAGAGCTTTGGTAGAAGCAAAAGTCAAGAAGCTTGAGGACAAAATAAAGGAAGATTTTCTCGATAAGAAGACAAGGGTGATAAAATAGAGTGAACACAATCACATCGAAAAATTTGGGAACTATCATCGAGAATTGATCACCCTGATGCCTTGAATTGGACCGCATATTACTAAACGGATCAACCATGATGATGCATTGCAGATGGTAAAGTGCGCAACACTGTCAGTAACAATAAAAGGTGGGTATTTTCCAGGAAAAGTGATGGATGACCAGATGAAACCTTATACAGGTGGCAGGACCACTTGACTAGCCGTGGGAAGTATAGTCTTAGCACTCCAGGTAGTCGAAAAGAGGCACGGGGCTATAAACTACTCTGCCGAGGAGCTGTGCGATGCTGGAACTGCGGGGAGAAGCAAAGAGTCACAAGGTTCATGACCACGCAAGGGGGACTGCGCTGCCACGTGGGTTGGCTTGGAAGTGACTATTGGAGTCACTATTCACGATGTGATGCTCGACTTGAGATCAAATGGAGTAGGAAACAAGCATTTAAGATGCACTTTATGGGCAATATTTGGGAAAATCTGTCACTAAGGGAGCATTAATGAACTGGATTTGGGGGGAACGATCGAATTCAAATTCAAAAGGCACTATAAATTACAAAGGGCTGCCTAGCAAACAACACTTGGTCATTTTCGAATTGAGTTGTTGTATGCCCCACGTATTCTGATCCGAGATTTGTTTGCCCTATTTCGAGCATTGATTGAGCCCCTAATTACGCGATTGTAGTGTCCTATTTTTCTAGTACAGTTTTTTCACTCCTATGAAGGGTTATATATATATGATAGGTTGGTCACTTGATTGAGGTATAATGTTTTACATACATAGTTATATTCCTTTTATGTTTATGTATGACAGATTGATCACTAGATTGGGAAATATTGTTTTATATAGTTGCATTTCCACTTATATGTGGCATCATTGATTACTTGTATTAGATGGTTTTGGTTAAGTAAAATATTATACATATGTTTTTCTGTTTGTATCTGATTTATGAAGCAGGTGTATGACATGGATGGTGATCCAAGATTGAGACACATATACCCATGGATTCTCATGGTTATGCGGAATAGATGGTTAATTATGATTTATGGATTACACATGATTTGTGTGATTATATATGTCTAATATTTTACTAAGCAGGATGTGGTAGGGTACCCGGTCATTTTCCAACAAGGATGTTCAATTATGAATGATTGTGGAAGTCATTTCTTCAAAACCAAAATGATTGTGGAAGCCATGCACCATTCTAGGTCTTTGAACAAGGCCTTACCAGCAAACCATCAAATGGGTAAAACCTCACAATTAGTACCATAAGGAGAAACACAAAGTTTCAAAGCATAGTAGATGAGAGGGCATGGAAATTAGGGAGGGAAGTCCTAAATCCAAGAAAGATAATATGTGGAGTCCTGTATATTTAGGGTGCGGATTCCTAAATATTTAAAAAGATCAAGTTGTGGAATCTTGGATCTTTGGAGTAGATCAAAGTCCTGAATCTACTAAGGCACAAAGATGCATGAAATAGGGGTGTGGAATCCATATTCTCCAGAATACAAATACCACTCATGGATGAATTTCCTTAAATAAAATTTCATTCTCACAATTCTTGAATGACTTTCTAAAAATAGAAATTCATGTCCAGCATCTCAACCACAACTTTCCAAAAATAGAAAATCACTTTACATAAATTGGTAATCAAGCGAAGTTGAAGAAAACTAAATTAACTTATCATTAATCAATCGTAATAGTTCAATCTTGATTGAATCCTCAATATTATTAATCTTTTACGAGACTATGATATTATTATTAAAAGGGAATTACAAGTCAATTTTATCTCAATCAATTCACACATCTCCTTCATGACTCTCATGGCTCTATGTAACTCTCTCTCTCTCTTTCTCTCTCTCTCTCTCTCTCTTAAATAATTCATTATACTCTATTTTATGCACTCATCAAAGAATGTCATATTCCTTTTCACTATTAAAAATATTTCATAAAATATTCCTCTTACGCTCTCTTTAATGCATATGTTACACTCTCCTTAACTAAGGCAAGCATACCTCTCCTTAATGGCATAAGTTACATTCCTTTAAATGGAATCCAATGCATGCACATTACTCCTCTTCTATGCCAAGAATTGGTTGCTCTTCCTATATATGATTCTCATGTATTCTCACTTGGGGATTATGAGGCCAAGAGTGGAAGAGACTTGAGCAAAAATAGTGAGAGGGAGAGATATGGAGAGTAGCCAATTGCTTCCATAATAAATATGAAATTATTGTTAAAATCCTAAGATCTCTAGCTATTGAGGTTCGCCATGAGTGGTATTGAGAGGAAGTGAAATTTTGCTTCCTTAGTTTGCCTTACAAATCTATCTACTATTGTCTTTTGGTACTGCTTGTGAGCTTTTGCAACTCAGGGGTTCTAGGGGGGAGAAGTTCTTCCTGGATATGGTTGGGAGGAAAATTGGGTGGTTCACAATGATTTGGTAAGGATATTGGAGCTGGAGCATACTCTCATTGGAGCTGGAGCATACTCCTCTTTTTTGAGTTGTATAAATTCATTGCTAGGTATGTTGAAAACATTATATTGTGTTTCTTTTTGTAGTTCATTACATGGTTTTTCTTATTTGGTTGTTGACTGAAACTTAGATGCATATCAAATGTTGCACACTAAATGTTGAAGGAATTTTGCAATAATTGTAGTTTATTTTATATAAGTTTTTTTTTGTACAGTTTCATTGCAAGTTGATTTACATCATGTCTTAATGGTTGATGCATTTAGGCTACCATGAGTTTTATGAAAACATGTTAATAGCATAAATTTGGTTTTTCCTTCTTTTTTTTATAGTTGTAGATAAGTTTGCACAGTATATGTTTGACAAGAGGGATAAATGAGATAGTATTAATTTGTTTTTGGTTGTGGTTTTAAATCATCGCATTTCTTGGCATTTCTATTTTGATTTATTTTAACTTCAGGGGTTATCCATATCTATTCGCCATCTCACCCCAACTTTGATTTCAAAAAACAGAGTTTTAGAATCCGGTTCTGTAATCTTCTATATTTTATATATTTGTTGCTGCTGCCTGGTGGTTTATCCTACTGCTTTTTTTTGTAGCTATGATTTACCTGGTAATATCTTTTTATGAAACCAACTTCTTATATAAACTTGGAATTATTTTTTTAAAGTATCAACAGTTAATACCTTGATAGTTTAATAAACTTGTGACTACTTGTTTGATAGTTTAATATCTAGCAGCTTGTTTTGTGACTGCTAATCATTCTTCAAAATTCCCAATCACTGTAGCTACATCGTTGTGAGCTATTTGTAGAAAATTCTTAAATATTTATAGTCATTATGTGGCAAATTTTTTTTATATGCAGCAATCAAGATGGATGACAATTCTACTTATGTATTAGGTTCACTTCTTGGCATTACTGACAAAGAAAAGAAATTATGTAATCTTAGATTCATGTTAGTTAATTTTGGTGAAATCGCCTTAAGCGCTATGGTTGTAAGTGTTTGGCAAAATGCCTCAATGGCTGTACATTTCATGCTTGCAAACTGTTTGACATAATGCTTCAATGGTTGTAGCTAATTACATCTATTAATTGTCTGCCTAAATGACTAAGTAAATTTAGGATTTGCAACCAAGATGTTTCTAGAAATATCTCAAAGAATAAGCATGATGATTCCATTGAATTAAAAATCCATGGAAGGCAAATTGGTTAGGTGAAATGTTGTAATTGTTAGCTCACATATGAATTCATAATAATTGGAAACCACTCCTTTAGAAGTTGAACTATCTTGCTTTTCTTCCCTTTGTTTTACCAGAGAATTCATAGGCATATTATCTAGAACAAAATCAAATTAGTCACTCTTAAACACTATTAATTGCAATAGAATGAACAATTAGCTTATCGGAAATTGTGGTTTGTAAAGATTGATATTATTTATCCCACTAAAGACTCTATCATTTAAATGTGAGTCTAAGACTTATGGTTGTAAGTTTTGGATCTTGAGGAACCATGACCTTGTAGCCTTAATGAGAATTTTAATATTACCATGCGTTAGTGAGTTAATAGAAACTAGTATGTAGTGTAAAGAATACCAATAAAAATAAAAATAAAAATATAGATATATGACCTTGCATTAACTTTTACGTCTTAAAAAATTGAACTTAAATTGCATTTTGAGTCAGCCTTAGTATAATACTGATTGTTGGTAAGGTCAGACCTTATAGTGATTGAAAGATTCCTCGAACAGCAAGATGGCAGCGTCACAAGAAGTTAGGGAAATTGCAGAGATTACTGCTGAAGAGGCCGCGTAGGCCCTGACTGCGGGGAATGCCCCTAAAGATATCGAGATTGTGGTGGAAATCCCTAAATCACCATGCACATTGAGGTCGAAGAAAGAAAAACAGTTGATGATTCATGTGCATGTGTCCCCGTGAAACCTGTTGCGCGTGAGGTTAATGATGGTGGAGAAAGGGAAAGTCGTTAAATTGGAAACCGATGAGGAGGAGGAAGACCTGGAGGATCTTATCATTAAAGAAGATGAGGACGAAGGCATGGAGGAAGAAACTGAGCTTGCACACCCTCCAACAAAGCTGCCCACCTATAATCCCCCGCAGAAGGGGAAGGAAAAGGTGCCCAAGGATCTCAACAAGAGCAAGAGCTCTCTCCAGACTTTGATCCTCCCAGATGACATCATCTTTGAGGGCAGGCACCTGGGGGGTCTTGGGTTGTGTTATATTCTTTCCACGACTAACCTACGTAGTGAACCAGGGAGTTAGAGGGGGGGCGGAGCCCCCCCTTCGTTGCGCAATTGCGCAATGGGGGGGTCACAGGGGGGGTGACAGCCCCACCTTTCCAGCGGGTTTGAGTGGGGTGGGTAGCCCTGGGAAAATTTTTGTGGACCCTATATTAGGTTGGATGAACCTACCTATGGTTTTCGGTCCATGGTTTTGGACGTGATGGTTTTTGGTCCATGGTATTGGATGCTTCGGCATGTATAAATATGTATTCTAACATTGAAAGGAACAGAATGAAAAATCAAGCTGGTAGTCTCAGTTTTGGGATCCAGTGGGAAATCTCTGTGTATATGTGTTTTATGTGTTATGCTCTCACATTGTTTATTTTTCTGTGATTTAGAATTCATATGCAGGTAATTTCTGTACGAGGTTAAAACCTACATTTGGTATCA